>JAIUZE010007428.1:0-25613 GCA_022085475.1 Heliosperma pusillum | reverse complement strand
TCTTAAAATACTACACACTTTAAAGTAACTATGAATACTAGTAAGTAATGCATCTAGTCCCATCTAATAGAATTGCTCTTTTTCTACCGGATACAACAGGTAATTTTTTTCAGGGGGCCCACTGTTTACTCCTCCCACCCCTCGATTGACATTTTTTCATCTTTTTCTTTTTCATTTTCATTTTCATTTTCTAATCACTTCTCAAACTTCTACATTGTCTATCTCTAAATAATATTTGGGGGTTAAACTCTTAAATAACCATTATTGTTATCTCTAAATAAGTCCTAATAGTTACTGTCGAATCATGCCGCCTACTACCAGGCCACATTGGCGAAGTGGCTGACAAACCTTCCGAGGCCGCAGAGGAGTTGACAAACGACCAACACCACAAATCCGACAATTTCTTGTTATTTCTTTCTCCGACAAGGTGACTGTTCACGGGATGCGTCAATGGAGAAAACGAAAGAAGCAGGGCAACACAAGGAGGTCGAAGTCGGCAGCGGAGTGTGGTGGTTGATCTGATCGGCAAAGTAGGTGCTCGTCGGTGGTATATTGGAGGGAACAAGAAAAGGAAGAAGAATGGGTAATAAATGAAATTAAGAAAGTAGTACAGTTTGATAAAAAATAAAAATGCCAGATCACCTTAATGGCTATAGTTTTTTTTGTATATTTTGAAGCATATTTTTATGCTCGATTGATTTGATTATCAGAATATGTGATTTATTTGTTTGATTTGACAAATGTAATGGTTTAAATAATCTGGTGTGTTTGCTTTTGGTGGGTCAGGGGTCTTGTAGATTTTTATCGTGATTTAATCATTCATGATGTATGAAAGAAGAGGGTGGGTACTGGGTAGTGAATTTAATCTGAATCTTCATCTTTGAGATGGACTTCAATGATGTTTTTCAGAGGTACAGTAAAAATAAGGAGAAGAAGATGGATTTACATACCCTGGACTCTTGGAGTATGAAAAAACAAAAAGTTCTAAGAAAGATAACCTGCTAAACAGGTAGCCCTTCCACATGTTCTATTAAAAGACAATGGGTGTGATAGTTTAGTATAATGTTAGTTAAATTAAAGTTTGGAGTAATTTGAGAAGCGTCCTAATAGTTTGGAGTATTCTTATTAAATAATCCTAAATTTTATTATTGAGTAAATAATTATGATGAGTGTTGTAGTTATAATTTGGGTTGCTTATAAGGTTAGTCTAATTTATTTTTATTGATTGTTCATTTATTAATTTTGTTTAACTTAGGTTGATAAATATAAAATACTTGGATTATGATAACTAAATCTCCCCGTTAACATAGGTACATTGTAAACACAAATGTGACAAAAATAACCCACCCAAAATAACCAACTTTATACCCATAGACGTAACAAATGAATTAAGTGGCCATACATGAACTGAGGACAAGATTTGAGTCGTAATCTGAGTTACTTCTGCTAATATGACCTTACTCGAATCTTTATTGCTGGACAATGATAATAATCTCTAGATAAATTGATAGAAATTGACCAAAAAATGACTCAAACCTAACCATAACTAAATTGACAAGACTTGCATTCGACTCAATTGTTCGTCATGTCTAGGTAAGTAGACCGCCACGACCTTAGAGCATGTATAATTAAGTACACAAGTGCTCTTTTTTGTTTTCATGAGTTTCCCATTATATAATACGAAGTAGTCGAGTTTTATATAATTTATTACTTTTTGTAAAATTTTAGGTGGTTACTCAAGTAAGAAATGATTTTATACCATTGAACGGAAAAAAAGAGGCATTTCCTAATAGTTAGAGTGAAAACTAAACGCGCACATTATTTTTTATTGCATATTTATTTTTACTTCTGTTTATTTAGAAATGGTGTGCAAATAAAATGCTAAATAAGCGACCCCGTGCAAACTTTGCACTGGTATAAAACTAGTTTACCATAATATTACTCGTAATATTCATTAAATGTTGTCTCCTTCATCAATACGCCCTTCAATGGCGGATTAACATCTAACCAACAACATCAACAAACCCTAAAATCATTCCATCTCCCTAAACATCAACAAAAACCGCGATTACACAATGTGGAGGTCACCCAGTGGCGAATCTAGGATTTCTCAAATGGGGGTGATTAATAAAATTTACACAAATTCTCATTTGTGACGGACTGACCCGTCGCAAGCTTGCGACGGGTCAATTTTCTCTCACAAAGTGCAAGTGGGTGGGAAATGGAGCACCCCACTTTCACCCCCACTTGCATTTTGTGAGAGAAAATTGACCTGTCTTAAGCTTGCAACGGGTCAGTCCGTCGCAAGCAAGGCTTGCTGTAAAATTTATAGCTTACAAAAGGCCAAAAGCCAAAGCTACTGCCTACTGTCCACATTAATTAATTCACAAAAGGCCAAAGCTTAATAATAATTTAATGACTTAATCATTCTTCTTATTTCAGCTAACTGTTGCTTACTCATTAATTTCATATCCTTGATTTGTCTAATTGACTAATGGCTTAGAACCACAATCATTTCACCATTTCTAATATATAGAGTTTCTATCATTCTATGATTTCTATCAATCTATCATCCTAATTTCTAAATTCCTAATTCCTACAAACAACAATTCAACAAAGCATAATCAATTAATCATTATTCATATAATCTGAATTCCCAATTAATTCATAAGTATAAACTATAAAGCATATCTATGGGCTTCCAGAGACGGAAAATTTGAGACGGTGATGAATTGTTGCCTTGAAATATAGAAAGTTGGGAGTTGGGTAAGTGAGATGAATTGATAAAATATGGAGTATTGCTCTATTGGAAGATGAGGAGTTGTAATTAAGTTACTCCGCAAGTCCGTATGTCTGTCATTTACAATATACATATTTTTTTTTTAAAAATAATGGGGGTGAGGGTTCACCCACCTCACCCACTGTAAATTCGCCCTTGAGGTCACCGCAACTTCGTCGAGCATTAACAATGGCGGTTCGCCGACCTCCGACACCGGCGACGGCGAGGTTTCTGACTTCGCCGACGAATTCCGGCGAAAAGTCGCCGGAGACGGTGGCGAAAGCGAAGCCGGAGGAGATGTCGTTGGAAGAAGTGAAGAAGTTGATGAGATTAGTCGATGTTGAGGCGTTGAAGAGGAAACTTGCTGGCGAAGGTAAGGAAGTGATCGGCTATGGCGAATTGTTGAAAGCTTGTGAAGGTGTTGGAGTTGCTAGATCTGTTGACGAAGCCGCGAAACTTGCGAAAGTTTTGGATGAAGCTGGTGTTGTTATGTTATTTCGTGATAAGGTTTACCTTCATCCTCATAAGGTAGTAATTTAATTTCATTTAATTTGATTTGTAATTTTGTGAATTTGTGTTTTTTGTTTTGTGTTTCGGTTTTTGTTGAGATTTCTTTGAAGTAAGGTTGCTACATTTGATGATTTAATTTGCTTGACAAAGAAGAATGTTGGGATAATTTGATTGATATGTAGTTTTGTGTTCGATTTTAATGTCGAGGTTAAGTAGAGGTAAGGTTGCGTACATTTGATGATTTGATTGATTGATAAGAAGTACGTTAGGATAATTTGATTTGATAGGAAGTATGTTAGAATAATTTGATTGTTTTGTAGTTTTTTGTTCGGTTTGTGGTCGAGATTAAGTAAAGGTAAGATTGCGTAATGATTTTGCTAGAACTAAGTTAAGTATAATGTTGTCTACGACTTTAAACTGTTTGAATAATCAGTCGCATATTTTAAAAAGTGTAGAAAATGTAGCGGAATGGAGGAGGAGTTGTTTGGTAGATTATGCTTAAGGTTAACTGTAAGGTTGAATATATGTTTCAGCAATCATAAGTGTAAAGTATGTTTCACTGTTTCAGCTGGTTTGGAGTAAGGTTGCGGAAGTCACGATTTGTAACTGATGGTTAGGATGTGATTATGTGAAGGTAGGGAGTTTAGTTGTAGACATAATTGTACATGCGCAAAGTCACGTTTTATAATTGATTGGTTGTAGACATCATAGTACATTTGTATTGTCTATGGAGGTCTTGAATAGTAACTATATGTATATGAGACTCCTGAGATTCTTAAACTTGTCTCGTGCTCTTATTAGAAAACAAATTTGTGTCTTGAGCCGTGATGCTGATGTGTTATTGGGTGCTTGCGAATTGTGATTATGAAAGATTTTTGTTGATTTAGATACGACCTTTCTCATGAGGTCATGTCTAAAGGGAAAGAGACGGATTTGATTAATACTCAATAGTATATCATTGGAGCATTGAACTAGTAGTATATTATTAATTTAAGATTGAAGGTTGAAAACACGGGTTTTGTTTTTCCGTAGATTAGACGGTAGTTGTGATTTTTGTTTTTGTTAATGTAAGGAGACTGAAGGGTGATTTTAGGGGGTCCATTTGCAGAATATTTGATTTTAAGTTGGTCGGAAGAGACCTGATTTTATGCATATCTGAGTGGGAGATTTAGTTTAATCATTGTAGAATTTGGTGGTCACTTTCACCTACAGTGAAAAGTGTAATAGAATAATGGGCTAATAAAGGGTTTAGATTCTTGCCATAGATAATTTGATTGCTCGTTTATCTCATTAATGGAGTCATACATTAATATTAGACTGTTGCTTAAAACTTTTAAATGTAAATTATGCGGACGATTGAGGATTAATGTACGTGCAACTGTGGATTATTTGAGGGGTTGTTGTAGTTTAACAGCCAGGCTGCTGATTTTTAACTGTGGTTACCCGAGTTGTAGCAAAGACTTAACATGATGATTTGTGGTCAATAGAAGATTCTGATGATTCCTCACAGTTGTTTGTTAAATGGAAAGGGTTAAAAGTTCACTTGGAGTTAATGGGTGTAAGAATCCCGTGTTCTCTGTGATTGTTAGTTAGCCCTTATAGAATCCAAAGCCTGATCTTAATAGCGAATAAGGATCTCATGCTTGCATTGTCGATTCCTTTATGCAATTTGGTGAAATCTCATACGAGTACTTGTATCAAACACTCAAGTTTGTGTTGATAATAAACCCATTGGAAATTTAGTATCACTGCCTGGCGGCTGGCGGAATAAGTAGTGATCGGGAAGGAAACTGTACTGATGGCATAAGGTCTTATTGTCAAATGATAAAATGTGGTCAATCATCACATTTTCAAGTTATGGAGAAAGATATTCCATAGAGATGTACCAAACTGTAGAAAGAATTGATTGTCTGCCAAAGAAGGTATAAATGCTGAATGCAGATAGTTGCCAGCTTCGTTGAAGTTGAAATGTAAATGTAAATAACTGAAGTCTAAAACTTTTTTGGTTTCTTCCTTTATATATTCTGGCCTATTCCCTGTGTGTTTTGTGTAATTATTATTCGGGGTTTTCTAAATATGACAGTTTTAAGAATATAGCTCTCGGTTCATGCCAATGCAACTGTCACTGCCAAAAGTTACCCTAATGCTTCAAGGGATCCTACAAATAGGAAGGTAAGGTTAGGTCGGATATATGCAGCTTTAATGTATCCAGATGACCTATAAAGAAAACTGTGTCGAAATTGTGATGCTTCACAGTAAAAATGCGCTGCCAGTTATTGAGTCATTTTGATGTATTTAATACTATTATTAAGAAGCAAAGAATAATAAATTTTTGGTTACATAGGATTATAGATTTATAGGAAGTGAAAAATTAGTAATTACTCATATTTTGAGGCGTCATAGTTCCTAACCTGCCCGAGTGCCCGTGACAGACACTCAATTCACGAACATGGTTACATGGGTATGACACCTTGACACTTCATCTTAGGACAAGAAAACGAGATTTTTTCATAAAATAGTAGAGTCAACACTGGATAAGCACGCATGCATGTTGGATACTTCTAACTTTCAACCGTGTATGAGCAACATAGTATCTGCTTATAAAATTAGCCTTGGTGGTTTCTTACTCGCTTTGTACTCAGGTGGTTGAACTGGTTGCAAGTTCGGTACCATTGGCCTTAACGCCTGAAGATGATCCTAGAAGGGAAGAGCTGATGCGGCTGCAAGAGGAAAAGGAAGAGATAGACAGGCAGGCACACAAGCAGGTTCGTCTTATACTGTGGTCTGGTCTGGGGGTTGCTGTGATGCAGGTTGGACTTTTCTTCCGCCTTACGTTCTGGGAATTCTCTTGGGATGTAATGGAGCCTATCGCGTTTTTTACAACAGCCTCAGGTCTAGTCATTGGTTATGCCTACTTTATGTTTACCTCAAAAGATCCCTCTTATCAAGACTTGATGAAGACGATCTTCCTGTCAAGGCAGCGGAAGTTGTTCAAGAAGTATAGTTTTGACATCAGTAGATTTAAGGAGTTGAGAGATAGATGCAAGTGCCCTCTTGACAAGAAGCATCTCAATGAGAACTCGGTACTTAAGGATACATAATGTATGTCTCTGTCTTTCTTTCAAATCTGTTTAAGAAGTCCGAATTCAATACCTTTTTATGTGACTACAAACCGCTTGCCTGCTATGTTACTCCGGCTGTTCTAGTGACATAGTGTACTGACTCGCCTAAAACGTCGCTATTAAAGGCGGTCAAATTAACAATTTATAACCTTACTAATTACCTACTAATTAAACTAAAGTAAAGTGGAAAGCAAGGGTCGAACCCAAGGGAAGGGGGAATGCAATTGTGTAATTAAAATAGTAACTAGAATAAATGTGCAAGTAACAAACAATATGTAAAAAGGGGGGGTTTTGATTTTGATTCAAATACAAGTAAATTCAAATAAGAGTGCAACACAAGAAAGCAATTAGAGGATGAAAATAATCAAGTTGAGAAAAACTTAACCCAATCCTATAGATGGTCCTCAAATGGTTGATCCTAGACTCAATCAATTCCCCAATTAATTATTATTATCTTATTGTGAAGATTAATCTTCTAAACCTCCTTAATAGTGGTAAATGACAAGGAAATCACACTTAATCATCAACCCAACTTATTAATCATTCCAAGTAGAAATCACATACATTGATTCAACTAATAAGAAGATAAAAGCATGAGAGGTTCAATAAGAGCAATTAGGCACAATGAACACAATTAATACCAAATTGCAAGTTAATCCCTTTCTTGTAAGTCAAGTTAGGAGGAAATCACACTCACTAATTCAATTACAAGGAGTTGCAAAAATAGAATCACAAGGAAATCACACTTAATGATTCTAACAACAATAGATTAGGAAAATGGTAAGATTAAGATAACAAGGAAATCACACTTAATTACTTTAATCAAACAAGTTTCCAAATCCAACAACATAAAACACAAGGGATTAACAATAATAACAATAATTAGGGAAAGATTAGGAGTCTTACAACCAAAAGATTACACCTTTGAGGATTGGATTAAGAAATAAGATTAGTTACCCATTCTAGATCTAAACCCAAAATAGATGAAAAATCCCAAGATTGCAACTTTGATTAATTATTCCACAAGACAAAAATAAAAGATGAGATAAGATGATGAAAACCTAGTGTTTTCATCTTTATATAGTCCACACATAATAGAGGATTAATGGGCTTTAATTTTGTGAAAGCCCGTAACAAAGCTGAAGCTCGTCAGAAGGGGCGCACGGTGCGCCTGGGGTGCGCTTCCAGCAGGGCGCACGGTGTGCCCAAAGTGCTGATTTTTTCTTTGATTTCTTCTTTGTTCTTCCTTTGGATGGCTTTTGACTTGTTCTTTCTTGGCATGTTTCCTAGCCTTCCTTGGAACTTAGTTGGGTCTCTTGCACCGCTTTAAAGCCACTTAAAACTCCATTATGATCATGATACTCGGAGTTGGTAATAATGGATTAAATCCATCAATACCGCTTCACCATATCGTCTTATTGTCCTAAAAATTACTAAGTTAACCGGTAGAATTGTGAGTTTATCATGTACCTGTGTCCGACACTTGCCCCTCAGAATTGGAGTTAGACACTTTATTTTAGGCTATGGGCATTAATTTTTTTTATTTTATAAAATAGCCAAGTCAACATGCCCGTGTGTCAGATAATTGTAGGCTTGTAGCCTTAACCGAGTCTAAGTAACATCGATTGCATGACCCCTAATTTATGTTGAGGAATGATGACGTCTTTCATGGACAGGTCGGCGTCCATTGCACCAGAACCAGAAGACGATGGAGCTATTAACTTTGGATCGACTAGTTATAACTCAAAAACTATTATTTAGTGCCAGCTAACTATACGACCTTATCAGGAAAACCTTAGTCCTAAACTCCTAATTATATGAAAAGCTTACCTTGTTACTGCTGCTGCTCAGTGAAAATCTAGTTTCTTTCCTGCAGCGGTGACTAATTGTTAACAAAAAAAGATTTATTCGGAATGCACTTGAAGTCGGCTTACAGAGTTGCGGCTTATTTCAACATGATCTCTATTCTCTATATGATGTGTTATTTATGTCACTCAGTTTACTCATTTATCTCTTCTCAATGACAGCAAAGCCGAGTTTTTAGCGAGTGTTGTTCAGTTTTACTGAATACTCCCTCCCAGAAATTTCCATACTTATATTCATATAGCTTTTCTAGAACATTATAAATATTCTATCAACATCATCATTAATTCATTATCCTAATGCTTTAAAGGATCCGGTAAATGGCGGATAGAGGGATTCAGGTGTATGCTGCCACCTTATCCCTAGTTTATACATAGATCCGTACGAAAAAAAAGACGTCGAAAATTGCAACGACTGTAATTTCATTAACGCAACTCGCTTGGTGAGTCATTTTGTATTATTGATTCATAGATTTGCAAGTGTTCTATACTGTGAGAAAAGAGCTGACAAAGTAGACTACCAACATTAAAACATGAATACATGATATGTATGGGATCATGAGAGTACTGAATTTTCATGTTTGGGGTGTCTACTGTCTAGAGACGATTTGCAGTATGGGACGAGAAATACAAAGGCGATGATTATTGAAAATTCGCTCCATTGTTGACTGGAAGAAATATATAAATTATACACTTAGACCCTGTTTTTTCCAGCTTAATTTTAGCTCATTTCAGTTCAGCTCAGCTCCATTCAGTTCAGTTCAGCTCAGCTCAGTTCAGTTCAACTCGACTTCATTCAGTTCAATTCAGCTCCACAAAAAATCAGCTCATTTCAGTTTTACTCATCTTAAACTTAAAACTTTTTATTAATATTAATATTAATATTAATATTATTAATTAATATTATTTTATTATTATTAACTAATTAATACTCCCTCCATCTCATAATTATCCCTCGTTTGACTTTTAGGATCAATTTTAATAACTTTGGCAATAAATAAGTGCTAAATATAGAAACTAAGACGTTATAACAAAAAAATATTAATAGCAACTATTATCAACATATTTTTAAATTGAAAAAAAATATGAATATAAATGAAGAGAAATTGAGTCGAAGTGTTGTCTCGGAAACTATGCAATTCGAACTACGAAAATTATTATGAAATGGAGGAAATATTCTATTAATAGCAACTATTATCAATATTATTAGTATTAATATTATTATTTATTATTTATTATTATATTATAATAGTAGTAATAAGAATAATATAATAGTATTTACAATAATAATATAATAAGTATTATTATTATTATTATTATTTTAATTTAATTCATAAAAAACGCCAATTTTATTAAGCTCAAAATACAATTTACAAGAAATTAATGGTCAACCAAGAAACTATCTAGACCCCTACTCCTACTACTAATACTATTGCTATTACTATTATTACTATTATTATTATTATCACTAATTATTATTGTTATTATTATGAATGTTGTGACTATCAAAATCAATCATATTAATATTAATACTACTATTACTTTTTACTAAATTATTATTAAGACTAATGATAAAAACTAATAATATTTATCATTATCATTACCATTATGATTATGATTATTATTATTATTATAATTATAATAATCATAATTATTATTATTATTGTTGTTGTTGAAGCTATTATTATATTTTATTTTTATTTTTATTTTTATTTTTTCAGCTCAGTTCAGCTCCAACTAAGCTGATTTCAGTTCAACTTTATTCAGTTCAGTTCAGTTCAGCTCCATTCAGTTCAGTTCAGCTCTATTAACTTCAGTTCAGTTCAGCTCTAAAAAGTCAGAAAGAACAGAGCCTTAGTCTTAATCAAAACCGTCTTAACTTAAAGACGTCTCACCTCGCTCCTTCTATTTTTGCTTTATTCAAATTGTTTGTGAATGTCGTCTTAACTTAAGATGGTCTTATGCGAGAATTTGCTTTAGTTTTGCTTTATTTCACTGTGTTTGTTCATGAAGTTTCAGTTTGAAATTTGTTGTGTCGAATTCTCGCCTTTAAAAAAAGGAAACAAGAAACGCGAGTAGGACGCTCGGGAGGACTGTCGACTGTTCTCAAAGGAATGATGCACCAGTAACTGTTCAATCTTACTTGTAGCAGAAACTCCTCCAGAGTCCAGGCTCCTAGCCAAAGGAATTCAGCAACAAGGAATACTTGAACACGGGATTGATTACCCGAAAGAACAAGGATCTTAAGTCGAAGTGTAAGCTGAAGAAAAAGGAAATCGAGGGTGCATTTTCTCAAAAGTAAATTAATGAATGTTGCTGGGAGATTAAGGGTGATCTGAGGATTGGTGTCTTCACTAAACAAGAGAAATCCCATTACAGCAACAACTAGTAATAGAGAGGTAGACAGTAAAAAACTGCATTGTAAATGTTTCATGTCAGAAATAACTCGGTTAATTCGAAGACGGGAATAAAAAAAAAAGTATGATTTTTGTTCCATAATTCTTCGAGCTTTATTAAACTTCTCATTACTTGTGCTACGTTAATTCGACACTTCATGTCTTCATATGAGCTCATGTACCCGTGTCCGATATTTGACCTTTCATCACTGGTATGACACTCCGACACTTTATTTTAATTTTGATAAAAATAACCAAGTCTGCCATTTGGTAGTTGGTATGCACCTGTGCATAATCCTTAGTACTGAGTCAGAGTAACATAGCTTCTCCGTCATTGAATCTCGTTGGGGAGACTGCCACTGGTGGAGTGTGTAAGATTTAGTATGAACGATTTAGTCAAGTGTGTGTACGATCTCAATGTACAACTTAAGATCCTACACAATGCAAAATCAAGATTCTAAACAAAATGTTCAAATTAAGAACCATAATTGTCAAATTATTAACAAAACGGTTACTTTACTTTCTCTTCATTCGAATTTATTCATAACCGGTGTCCCGGTGTGATTTTTTCGATTTCTCTCCCGATAAGCTTTGGGGAAGTTTGTTGCAACTCCATTTCTTGCAAGGCGATGATAATAATTCAAATTATAACCTTAGTGAATTAACAACAAAAACAAGAAGTCCAGCCGAATTGAAGTAGTTCGATTTGTACTCGATATGGCCTAGATATCTGGCGGGTAAGGGTTATCTACGAGATGGAAGATTATAATGAATTAGAATTCTAAAATTGCTCTATGGAGGATGAAAAGGTACAAGTTTCTTCATCATGAAGGGAAACCGAAACTAATTCATAATGCTAATGATGTACATCAAACAATGCCCTAATTGTAATATCTTAAAATAGAGTTCCACAGATGACTTCTGCATAAACAGGAACGAACCTGTGTCACCAGAACGGGCTAAAACTTTAACAGCAGTTTGGCTTCTATGGCGATTTGATGATTGTTTACTCCCCGACATTCACACCAAACCCAAATTTGTAATCTTTCTTCCCGTGATCAAGCTGCAAGGATACAAATTCAACAACAGAGTGAAGAGTGCTTATTAGCTACTGTATATCCTTGCCCAGCCTGACGAAAAGAGTGATGAGCACAAAAAGCGAGAGACAAAAAAAAAAGACGCTATGTAAAAATGCCGACTGCAGAGAACGTCTCACCTCTGCCGAAAGTAAGAAGCCAAGTCCAGGGCTAAGTCTCTCTTCAACAAATGTTGAGACACACCCATTGGAATCCACCTTTCCTCTCACACGTGCCTGCAATGAGAATGAAACTACGTGAATTTCGCTTTACCGTCATATTCCCAATTCTAACCATGGCGTAGCATCATTAACATTACCAATGCCTCTAGCTAGGTCCGTGCTTAGGACTTGGGAGAGGTAAGTTATCAGTAGACCTGGCAAAACTCTCATAATCCAAACCCGAAAAGTGCAACCCAGCAGTACACTCAATTAAAAAACGGCCCCATTTAAACAACCCACCCGAAAATTATCATATATGAAATGATCTCACAAATGACTAATTTGAAAAAAAAGAAAAAAAAAACAATTCCTTAATAACTATGACCTTAACGGCCCCAAGGACAGTAGCCACCCAACCCGAGAAGACCAGATAATAGTGCACCCGATATAACCAAACCACGTAATGACCTCATCCAAATGACCCACTCGCTAAGTTTATGTGTGAGGAGAGAGCTGACTATGTGTACAGACTACAAGGACATAAAAAATTACAAACATCGACCTGCTGAAAGCCTGAAAAGTGACTTAGAGCAGGCAAATGAATGAGGCATGTTTTAGAACACACGTGGATCAATCCACTGGTAGAACAAAACTCTAGCCCACAAAAATGTTACTCACGCCGATTCACAAATGTCTTCTATTTTCAAAAATGGCACAAATTCTAAAAAAAATAGAAAGGGTGTAAAAGTACAAGTGAGAATAATATAAAGTAAATACAAAATGTTGCACCCACAAACAAAATGGAAGGTATTTCGTGAATCGGAAGTATCTCTTAACGACGTTCTCAGCAGAATTGGCCAGTTCAGAGCTTACTATTGTGCTACTCAATGTAATTTTGCAAGGAGACTAGGCACTAGCATCACATAACAATTGTAACACACATTTTGCTAGATACAATAAAAAGAGCAATTATGATAAAAAAAAATTACCTGACGAAGTATTGCGTCATAACCAACACTGGCAGTGACATCTCTTGACATATAGTTGTACATGAATTCTGTAGCTAGAGAAATCTACACCAGACACAAGCGATTAAGCTTCAAGGCAAAGTTTTTGAATCGTAGTAGAGGTTTTACAAGTGACAAAGAACCAACTCACCTTCTCGGATGCCTTGTGGGAATAGCTAAGGGCAATCATACCTGTGTTAGCCACTTGTCCAGTTGCAACCTACATGTGTAGCAGAAAACATGACAAAAGGCAAACTGAAGTGCTCGTACTCTTTATCGACGCATATTCTTAGAAATAGGCAGGGCAGAGTTATGTTGTTCGGTAAAGTTACCCAGTAGACTGAAGTACTCTTTATCCACGCAGATTCTAAGGTAAGAGTAGGATGGTGATATTTGAAGTAAATTATTATGCAATAACTCACAAGTTTGTACTTCCCGCAACCCAACCCTGGTTAAGAGTGTTGCTCCACGAATACAGAAATATGACAAGGCAAAATGTAAAATGTTGTATTTCTTGACTTAAGAAACAAAGTCGACAACCCATTCTAAACAACAGTATGGTAACTGGACGACATTTTCAGGCACTACTTTAACAAGGAATGTAACAGACAAAATATTTAAACCAGATAGAAGTAGTATACTACTCGTATATGGGAGAGAAAGGGAAAATACCATCTTGTCGTTGCTATATCGAGCAGCGTAGCCCACACCGGACTTTCTATGTTGACCAGTATAGAAAATCTCACCACCCAAAGAAAGATTTGGGGTCACGCTCTGTTGAGTGAGTTCAACGGAATATGAGAAAGTTAAACATAAGGGTAAAAATATAATTGAGTTAATCTTCACAATAAAAGTGAAAAGTTTTCCTAACAGAAATTAGAAAACGAACCATTAAAAAATGTCGGTTACTTTACAAAACAAGACATTGACCTTCAAGATTGATATATTCAGTCTAGAAAAAATATAAACAATTTGAGTAAATTACCTGTATGTAGTTGGCTCCTAAAAGCGCACCACTCCCAAATTGAAGTTGCGCCCTGTAATCATTACCCTAAAGAAGCGACAACCAGACGATTATAATTCCGTA
Organism: Heliosperma pusillum; assembly: GCA_022085475.1. Taxonomy (NCBI): domain Eukaryota; kingdom Viridiplantae; phylum Streptophyta; class Magnoliopsida; order Caryophyllales; family Caryophyllaceae; genus Heliosperma; species Heliosperma pusillum. Next base: position 11,613 of record JAIUZE010007428.1, on the reverse strand, counting down.
GCAGACACGTCAAAGCAACAACCCTCATAGTCTCATACATGAGATTCTCTGATTTGGGATCAAGCACAGTCTCTCAAAGACATATTATGCCAAGAATCTTTAGTACATTATACCAATAAAAACGAGATGAAATTTTGCAAGCAGCTATTAGGTCTTCCTTATCTAATTTCATGTCGATGGAGAGAAAAAGAGAAGGCAACAGGTCTTACCTTATAGTCAATAGTACCCATCACTTGAGACATGTGAGGCTCGCTTGTAAGCTAGAAATACAAGAGAATTTATGTTAATCAAATTATCTGAGGGGAATGCGACAACGTTAGAGTTAAGAAAACAAAATTACCTGACCGTTAGCCTTCAAGGATATATTGTCAAGCAAGTCATACTTAAATCTACCGTTTAATCTACCCTCAGGTGATATCCTTCCAATAAGCATCAGCTGTAAAACGCACCCCGATTCAACTAAATTTTATTGCAAAATATGAGATAGGCTAGTTTTGCAAGGTGATTATCAGGCAATGCATACCTTTGGATCTATATAATTAGCGCCAAACTCGTAATTGGACGTAGGGATTTTGATAACCTCTGAAGAGTGAGACGGAATTTCCGTAGGCCCCATTGTCACACTGATAATTATTCAAGAAGCCATTAAAATCATATAAAGTAACGGCAGTAAGAAACAAAGATCAACATCACTAATTAATCTTAGAATAATAGATATTACCTGTGACTAAGGAAGAAATTTGGGGTAAGCATTTTATTGTAATCAAAGCGTGCCCCTTCAAAAACTTCCGGCTTCAGAGACACTGTCACCAACAATGGCAAATTCAAACTTTTGCACACAAGAAGCGGGGTTTAATTTTTTGTACCTAGAACTAATCCGTAATGATACCTATAATAGCATTCATATAAAAAACTATTCTGGCGTGAGACTGTCTTATAGAATGCAAGAAACAATACATGTAGCCAAACTATTTTCAGAAGTAATTGCCATAAATTGGCTTCAAACCCTCTTAACAGTTGCTGGTTTATAGCCGCTATACGACAATTCATGTGACGATCTATTCTCCCACATCCCCTAACAAAGATAATTATAGCTCATCCAGTAATGCCATTGGATTAAGACGAGATTAAGACGATAACAGTCCTGATAAACTATAATTTCAGCTCAGAATTTCAAATTGCATCCACTGAAAACTCAAACCACACAATGCCAAACCAATTAACAACGATACACAAACGCTCCCATTCAAACAACACAAAGCTAAATTCAAACACCCCAAAAGCCAAAATCAAGCCAAATCACTCTACCACCATTCAAACACCTACCTAACATCAACCATCAAAACCCCAGATGCTAAATTTAGTAATTTACCATACCAATAATCTAACTTTTCAAAAACTAAATTCTCAACTAACCATATTAACTAAACAATTTTACTAATAAAGTAACATCTTTTTTTCCTCTTTTTACTGCGGACAGAAAAATTAGCAACATTAAAGAACCCAGCTCCACCTGCAATCATACTAGTAACCTAAAGTTACAAACTTTAACACCCCAAAATCATAATTAACCCTAAGAAAACAACATCAATATAATCCCTACAAAAAAAAGGTACTCTCTTTTACGACCATTGTATAAAAACACAAAAATTATGCAGTAAAACTGTAAAAGTAGAATAAAGTAATTAAAAAGATATTAACTTAAAGCTTCACGATGAAGTTCTTCATAAGGAATAGGAAGAGGGAGATTTTTGTAATCAATATGTTGATCAACTTTGCAAGTATCAGCAGTTGTTGGTGGGATTGCTGCCATTGTTGTTGTTAAAAAGATTCCAACTTTGATTAATTAACAACTGAAATTTTGTTGTATGAATAAAACCCAGAAATTATATGTGAATTAATTAATTAATAAAGTTATTAAAGATGAAATTTTGGGGAAGAAAAAGAAGGGTTAGATTGTAGAAATAGCCAAATAGGGGTTTTAGCAGGGTTTTTGGATGTTGTTTTTGTTTGGTGCGGCTCGTTTTTTTAAGGTTTATTATTGCAACTACTAATCTACAATACTTCCAACTTTCCAACTCCTAATCTATTTGTCGTTTTGGTTGTTTACTTCATTAGTTGTAGTCTGTCATCGTGAGTCGTGAGTAGACTTGGTAAAAATAACTCGATTTGATTCAGGTTGATCTAAAAAGACTGAGTAGAGATTCGAAATTGACACGAATTATACCAGTTGAATGTGATATGAAATCCGATTTGACACGACCCAACCAGAATGTGATCCGAGCATTCTTGACCCGACCAGAAAATGACCTAATCCAAAGCCACCCAACTCGAATATGACCTGATATAACTTAACTCTAATTGAATCGAAAAGACTTGAAATGAATTTTTCTCTTTATTCATTGACCCAAACATGAGCCGACCCGAAATAAGCCAATTCGGTTGACCCGAAACAGACCTGAAACCCTAAATGACTCAACCAACCCGACCCGAATTAACCCGAAATCAATAAAAGAGTCGTACTGACCTGAGCTGGACCCGACCTAATTGACCTATTTGCCAAGTCTAGTTGTGAGTCGTGAGTAGACATGATGAACAGATCAATCAGATTGGGTCCGGGTTGGATTAATTCGGCTTTAGGTTGTTCAGATTAGCGAGGTTTCGGTCGGGTCAAGTCAGGCAATGAGACTTTGTTGCGGAAATGAGTATACTCTTGTGGGAAATTGACCGATATTCAATCAATTGGGTTGGAGGGGGGGACCGTCCGTTAAACTACCAAAGAAAAAGGGTAAACCATGACTTGACTTTATTAACCTACTTCAATCATCTCGTCCTTAAGATTCATACCACTTACATAGTTACATGATTTGGTGTTTTAACTTTCTTTTAGGTTGTTGTATTGACATATAATTATATTTAAATTACTAGCAATTTTGTCAGAAATATAAAAAAACCACAACTTTCTCAAAATAAAATAAAATTGAGAGTCTATGTTACTTGTATAAGATTTGTCATTTAAACACATTTAAAGAATAAAAAACTAATAATAAAATACAAAATATTTAATAAATCATATGAAAGTGTGTATATTCGGATCGTATCAGATATCCAGACGTTTTGAGATATCCATTTGATCTAATTAAACAAAAAGTTGGATCGTATATCTGACAAAACTCAAACCAGACTCGAATCGGATATCCAAAAGCTCGAATAAGATTCGAATCGAAACTTAAGAGCATGTTTGACTTTGCCATCCGTATTTTCTACTTTTTAAAATGCGTTTTTTAATAAGCTATTTCTTAATAAAATTGCAGGTGTTTGACCTAGCGTTTTACAAAACTAATTTTCAAAAAGGGTTTGTTTTACGTAAGTGGATAAAAAATAACATATTTATGTTCAAATGTATATCAATATAGATCTCATTTTGTAGATGATGAAAAAATATGAATGAATGAATAAATAATATTTATTTTATTATATTTAAATGTTTATAATATATACATTTGTCATTTATGTGTTCGATATGATAAAAACAAAAGTAAAAACTGGAAGCACCAAATCAGTACTTCTATTTTTATCTCTTAAATTTGACTTTTAAGATTAAATAACCATTTTAACTTCCTTAAAAATGATTGTTTGACATGACGTGCTGAACAACACTGCTAAAAACTAGGCCTAACCCATTTAGCAGTTTTCAAAACTTTTGGCTCGGTTTTCACGATTCAGATTCATCACATTAGCTTGGTGAGATTGCTACCTACGCACTATGACTTTCGCTCCCTTTAACCTCTCATAATCAATTAAGTTAATACATATTGTACGTGTGGGGTCGGATGAGAAGTGGATGATGCCAAATACGGAGTATATACTATATTTTAATGAATTATTAGAGAAAATGCTAGAAGAGAAGGTAAAAAAGAGAAGATAGTATCTCCTCAAAGAACTACTGAAGAGATAAAAGGGACGTTACTTTTTATATTATATGTTGCAAATTGTATCAAAAATTCTCCACTCATATATTCCTTCCTACTCAGTTATTTTTTCCCTTTTCCTTTTGCATAAAAATTAACGAAATGAATTTGGTCTAGACAAAATATACTACCCAACATACAAATGAATTTGAACCACACAAAACACAATCACACATCCAAAAAGGGAAAAAATGAAGAAAACTCGACTTACCTAATAAGAAAAGAGAAAAGAAATGAACGAGAAGTATATTTTAAATTTTTAACCGATTATTAGAGTAGCAATTGGAGTAGAAGATAGAAAAAAGAAGGTAAATAACCATTCTCCTAAAATTACTCTGGAAGCAGTGGAAAGAGTATGGGACGGTAATTTTGGAAGGTCGCTCTCAACTGCAACAATGGCGGTAAGTTCACTTCTCTGTTAAACTCTACAATCGCACCTTAGAAACTCACACATTCTTGCCGTAATTAAGCCATATGTCTCTCAATTCCTGCAATTTCGTCAATTCTTTGTCGATTTTTTCATACTCGTATGTTGTTAATTCATCTTAGGTTTTATAAGCTGCTGATTTATAGTTTTGCTATTAAATTATCCTTAGTTTTTGCCTTCGCTTTCGCTTTCGCTAACTCCGTCAATTGCGCGCTTCACGAATTGCTTACAATATTGTGATATATTGATGTCAATTGAAAACTTTTACGCAATTGATTGTTGTTGATCAGTGATGCTTGAATCATGCAATGCAATTTAGAATCCTAATTGATGTGGTTAATTTTACTTATTTCTTGAATTTGCTTGGGAATTTTTATGTATATAATATGGTACATTGCTAGGTTTAAGTCGTTTAAGCTATGGAATTTGGTGTTGCACTGTTACGATGTTCCGGCATTTCGCATTTGACCTTAGGCGAGTCAGATGTAGGCCTTATTAGAAGTTATTTTCTGGTAACTGTATGGAGTTACAATCATAAGTGAAGTGTTGATAAGAATTGAAGTATAAAGTTACGGAATACTCGTTGATTGGTTATAGAGTTGCCATCACTGAAAAATTAACCTTTTGTGTTGGATATGTATCGAGATCTTGAAGTTGCCGTGGCCAAGGCCTTCCCACTGTCTCTTTGAATCTGCCTCGGTTAGATTTTTGTTCTTTGGGATAATTATCACTTTTAGGATCTTTGGGTCGGTTTCAGTTAATTTTACGTTGGTACCCTTAGGTTTGATTAATTCGACTTTGGTAACTTAATATTTATGTAATTTCGGTTTAGTGATTTGGGATCTGACTAATTCCGCTTTGGTAACATGAGGTGTGACTATGACCTGTATTTCACTTCGGTGTCGCTTTGGTGACTTGAGGTGTGACACTGTGACCTATATTTCACTTTGGTGATGTAAGGTTTGAAAAACTTATTACTTTGTTTACTTAATAATGTGTGATATAGCCAATCGTTTTTCAGATCAATGACGTTTCTAAGTACAGTGAAGTGCTGAAATGAGCATCAAGTTAAAATTTTGGTTAATTTTGACTTTACTATGTTGAAAACAAAGCATGTTTTGAATGAAATCTAATGATGTTACACTTTAGGTCACCAAAGTGAGAGTTATCCTAAATCTCAGGCCACGAGAGTGGAATTAGTGAGATCTCAAGTCAGTAAATTGAAATTACCTTAAACCTGCGGGGATCAAATCGTAACATTAACTATTTTATTTATGTATCATGTTTTGGTACCCTAAATTCAATCAAAGGTATATTTTCTGTTGTTAATGGAGAGCAGGGATGGAAAATAGATCTTTGCTGAATGATTAGGATTGAGGAACTCGGAAGTCAAAGCTACCTTCTGAACTTGCACTGTCTATGTTCATGTATCTCAAAGTTGGTGCTGTGCATTCTTTGCATACAGACAGAATACTTATATGAAGCAGTTTTGCATACAACTGTATCTGATCTAAGATTTATTAGAATGAGTAGGAATTCTCTCTTAATGCTCTATTATGATGGCGGATGCACAACACTGTATCATTAAAGAGATTATTTTGTGGGGGATATAGTCTCATTGTAGTGGCATTGAAAAAGTTTTACAAACTTTTTAATCTGGAGAAGACTTGCACAAAAAATCATACTGTTATTTATCATTATGGCTTCATGGTTCGTATCGTTATGTTCGAATAACTTGCTTGATAGTTCTGACTGTATAATTCCTAATTACAAAAGGGGGCTATGTACAAGAGGTTTCCGGCACCAACTAGTACGATATACATTGTATTTCTGTAGCAAAAAATATGCAAAAGCATCACAGTAATTAGGACACTGAAAGCTATGGTTCCGTGTGTCCTGACCTGCAGCGATTTTACTGAGCAACTTTACTACTTTTCTGTAGGCTAGACTTCCTCACTTGTTGGTGTAGATGGGAGGGACCCAAGAATCTTGAGCTGGTCAACAACTTCATTGATTGTTGGCCTTCTTAGGGGATTCTGGTTGACACACTTGCAGGCCACATCAAGCACCTGCAACATGTCTTGCTCATATCCCTTGCCTTTTAGGACAGGATCAAAGATTTCATCATGTTTTCCTTCGTTCTTTAGTTGCTGGACCCACACAACTAATTCCCTTGATGTTTTTGTTTTACGTACCTCCATAGGTCTCTTCCCTGTGAGTAGTTCGAGCAGTACAACCCCAAAACTGTATACATCACCCCGAAATGTGGCTACCCAAGCCTGCCCATATTCTGGTGGAATGTAACCCAGTGTTCCTACAAGCTCAGTGGTTACATGAGTTTGATATGGTAGAATGAGTCTGGAAAGTCCAAAATCAGCTAAATGTGCTTCAAAGTTTTCGTCAAGGAGAATATTGCTCGATTTTATATCACGGTGCACAATATGTGGCTCACAGATTTGATGCATGTAAGCGAGACCCTTGCCAGCTCCAAAAGCTATTTTTAGTCGTATTGGCCAATCAAGTTGGGATGGACCATCAGGATTCTCATGCAACCAGTAGTCAAGGCTTCCATTTTCCATGTAGGAGTACATCAGTAGGCGGAGACCATCATGCACACAATAGCCCATAAGTGATACCAGATTTTCATGCTGAGCCAGTGATAGAACTTCCACCTCTGCTTTGAATTCTCGCTCGATCAGACACATATCTCCGGAAAGCTTTTTGATAGCAACCGTAACCCCGTTATCCAAGGTTGCTTTGTAGACCAAACCAAAACCTCCACACCCAATGATGTTTTCCTGGTTGAAATTATTGGTGGCTTTTAGTATGTGTAATATTGACAGATCCTGGATTTTTGTGGCCGAGCATGGAAAGAGTATGATGAGACTGGTATCTTTTGACATTCCGCCAGAGCTAGAGAAGCGGGAATTCATTTCTGCTTCAATCTTATCGGTATCGCCTCCAGGACGTATTCTTCTTTTAGACATTATCCAGTACACTAGAATCATAACAACGCAGGTGATGCCTAAGCAGATACCTAATGTAAGTCCCAAAATTAGGCCTACACTTTTGCCATGACCCTGTGTGATTTGGGGTGCTGCTTGAGTTGAACAAGGTTGATAGTGTAGAACTTGACCACATAACCCTGGATTCCCAACATAACTCGATTCTCCAAAAGTGCCAAACTGACCCCCTGTTGGAATTTGCCCTTCAAGATTGTTGTGGGAGACATTGAACTGTGCTAAGAAGTTGAGACTTTGAAGCGATGTCGGAATTTGTCCTGACAAATTATTCTGAGAGAGGTCCAACATTTCAAGGCTTGTGAGGTTGGAAAATTCTGGTGGAATGCTACCTGAGAAGTCGTTCACGCTAAGATCCAGCACATGAAGATTTTGCAGCTGGCTTATCTCAACTGGGAGTTTACCAGTAAGATGATTACCCTTGAGGTATATAGCTGGAGGCAGTATTGCAAGCTGATTGTATTGCTGGTTACTAGCATTATTAGGGGCGACAAAGACCGGAAGGTCAAGATAACTCCGGTTCAACTTATTGGCAGACTTCTCTGATAATAGCGCGGGCAGCCTATTCAATTGCACTGGAAATTCACCTGTAAGACTGTTCATCGACAAGTCTAAGTAGAAGAAGTTTGGCAAAGATCCAAACCACCCCGGAATTGTGCCCCTCATTTCATTAAACGACAAGTCTAAAACCTCTAGAGTTTTTATATTAGCCAGCCACTCAGGGACTTGGCCCTGGAAATTGCATCCTCCCAAAGCAAGGACCTGCAGGTTTCTGAACCCTTCTGGCCCTATGAAGCTCTTCTCACCAGGTAAAATTTCATTGTAAAAATTCTTTGACAAGGTTAGTGTGGTAAGGTTTTTGCATGTCGCCAAAATTGTTAGGGCCCCTGATACATTGGTGAAGCTGTTGTTGGAGAGGGAGAGGAAAGTCAAAGATGGTAAGGTCACTACACTAGGAGAAATTTGCCCTGACAACTTGTTGATGGCGACTCTAATAGCAGTTAACGACTTGCATGAGAAAATACTTTCAGGTAAGTTTCCAGTCAAGTAGTTATTACCAAGGTCAAGCGTTTGAAGTCGGAGAAGCCTGGAGAAATCAAGTGTCGAGATGTTACCTTCCAAGGCATTGACTCGCAATATGAGCTTCACTAGATTTGTGCAGTTCAGCAAGGATGGTGGTATGGTACCACTCAACTCATTTATGTGAAGTTGCAATTGCTCCAATTTAGCGAGCTTCCCTATATCCTGAGGGATTGTGCCGGAAAAACTATTGGAGTATAATTCAAGGATCTTTAGGTCGGTTAAGCCTAGCATTTCTTCTCCAATGGTTCCATTTATGTTATTCGCAGGAACTGATAATTCAACCAGCGACTTCAAACTGTAAATGTCATCTGGAAGTAACCCAGAGAGATTATTGAAACCTGCTCGAAATACTTCGAGTTCCAAGCATTTCCCTAGACCGACAGGAATGTGCCCATCAAAAGCGGCATTCGTGAAATCGAGTGTCTTAAGCTTAGACGAACTGATACAAATGGACGAAGGAATCTGACTGTTGAAGTTCGTGTTACTGGCATTGAAACTCGACAAATTTGATCCCAGAGCAAACCATGTAGGCTCAATTGTGCCATGGAATTGATTGGTCGAGATATCTATAACCTGGATGGTACCAGGGAAACTTCCATTTGAAGTCAATGATGCTGATAAAGTGCCATACAAAAAATTGGAGCTCAAGTCAATGATCTCAAGGTTAGTCAATGAAGTAAAAAGACTATCAGGGAGTAACCCAGAAAGTGAATTCTCAGAAAGATTGAGCTGAGTAAGACTAGTAAGACTGGCAAGTGAAGAGGATAAATTCCCTTTCAATCTTCTTGATGGTAGCAACAAACTGACAACTCGACCCGTATCGTCGCAACCAATCCCTTCCCAAGATGAGCAGCAATCAGAACTAGTAGTCCAATTCAAAGGGCTCAAAGAAGAGGATAAAAGCCCAGAAAAGTCAAGAAGTGACTGCTGATCTTCTGGGTTGCAAGTTTGTTGTTGGCAAGAAAAGGTGAAGGAATATAACAGAAGAATGAAGAGAAGATGTAGATGATAGCTACTGCTATGAGATAATGAAGGTATTAACTCTATAAGCATGGTTTAAAAGAATTTATAATTTTTGTGGGTTATTTGTGATTAATGTTGGTTTTTTTTTTGTTGGTGTTTCAAATAAGGTAAAAATCTGTTATTTTTGTTGGGGTTTGATCATAAACAGAGGAAGAAGGCATGTAGATGGGTGCTATGTGACTATGTCCAATCATGTGGGCTTCCCACTTAACATGTTTGTCTCCACTGATCTTCTTTCTTACTTAACCATGGCTCGTATGAGAGACTAGAGAGGAGATTATAATAAATTTATTATTAAACTAAAAGGCATGATAATGTATAATGATGCTGTTGATACATTTAATTTATTTCTTATTTTGGGTTTTTTTAATGTCCGTGTTATCTCGTTACTTACCGATTTCTTTCTTTTCTTTTCTTTTTAATAGGAAAAGCAGTTGATGTATTTTCTTGATACGTTTTTGGGGTGTTCCTGAATCAACTTTCGACAAAAACTCAAAAAGGTATGTGACACATGTCTCACCTTCTTTTTTAATTTTGGTGAAAAGAACTTTTACGTTGTAACCGGTTTAGTTTCAAGATCATAAAGTATAATTTCTCCTTACCGTAAAGAGTCAATTACACATTAAAAAAACTTCAAATATCAGTACTACGTATTTGTTGCTTTGAAAATAATTTATTTAATATTAGACCGTCAAGGAATTAATTAACTCCCTAAAACGTATACCTTTGGATGGCTCTGGAGAGTGGACTTTGTTTTACAAGTTATGGTCTGGAGACTCTGGAGAGAGAGACCGAAGACTGTAGGTTCCTCTTAAGTGTAATCATCAAATTAAATTAGTGGGAAAAAAAGATTAGATTATGGATGGTGGGCATCAATTTGCAAATTAATTATTGTAATGATTCTTATCATAACAATTAACAAATGTCACTGGGCAATAATAATATTATTAATTTATTTATAATCAATAAAGGAGTGATTAGCAAAATGCATACTACTTTCACAGAAGTGCTCATCTTAATAATATTCTTTATGAAGTCCACCATCTTTGTTTGTTTCCTCATTTGGACCCCTCTTTCCACTCAAAAAGTCACAAGTCACAAGCAATTGCATCATACACTCCTACATGAATTATAGCAAATATTGACTCTTTGGGCTGTCTATTTAAAGCCACTAAATTGAGTAGGATTCTCTCTGTCCTCTCATAGTGGTGGATTAATATTTACTCCTTCCCCTATAGCATCTACTTAAATAGTCTTATTGTCATCGATAAGTCTCTTTTAAGACGGATATATATCCGTCTTAATATTAAAACGGGTTAAGTATTTGCATCTTGCATAGATAAAGACAAAGCCTTTTGCTAATATCTAGGCATTTTGTTTTGTCTTATCTATGAAATTGGTAGCTATTTGACCCGTCTTAAGCTTGTGAAATTGGATAGTGTCCGTCTTAAATGATAATTTGTGTATTTTCATCAAGGTATAAATGTATAATAATCATATGAACTATGAACTTAGGCTATTATACTGTTCTTTTTATATTCTTGCTTTCCATGGATGATGATGATAAAACAAATAATATAAGATAAATACTTCAAAATATTTTTTTAAAAAAACAAGGTAAATAATACGGAGTATTTGATTATTCGGTGTTTATTATCGTTACATTTTAACATAATAAGCTATGCCAGGAATTATAATCTTCCCTCAGTTTGAAATTTTTTTTTAAGAAAAAAATATACATTTCGTATACACTAAAGTATCAATTTTCACTAGTCAATTATTGTATTTCATTATCATCATCCCTAAGCAAGTGTTTAATTAAATACTCACTAATCTTAATTTACATTTAATTACCTTTTTTTTTTGGTGAAATAAGTTTTCAACATTTTTTTTTTGGGAAATTAGCAATTAGTCAATTACAAACATATGGTAGGATCCACGCACTGTGGGTAATTCATGCATGGCGAATAGATAAGGCGGAGTTTCTGAAATGGTGGATTTATTCGCATGAAGCTTCACCCGATTGAAATCCGACCCGTTGTCTTTCCTAACTGCGAAAGACGATATAAGATGATGACTAAAGCAATTG
>JAIUZE010007427.1:0-48612 GCA_022085475.1 Heliosperma pusillum | reverse complement strand
TACTCCGCTATTTAAATTCCGCTTTTTCAATAAAAACTAGTACTTCGTCTTTAGATTATTGTAACTCTTGTCATGTCCACAAGAGTCACAAACTCGAATTTTCATCTTCTACTTTACTTTCCAAAGCACCATTAGATTTAATTTTTACGGATGTATGGTCATCTCCTATTGTCTCGTATGATTCGTTTAAATATTACATTATTTTTGTGGATCACTTTACTAAATATGTTTGGCTTTATCCGTTGAAACTAAAATCTGATGCCACCACCGTTTTCATTCGTTTTCGAAAACTCGTTGAAAAGTATTTTAATCGACCCATCTTACAACTCTTTTCCGACAACGGGGGGGAATACACTAAGATGGCACACACGCTCAATAACCACGGCATAAGCCATCTCACCACACCTCCTCACACACCCGAGTTAAACGGATTTGCAGAACGACGACATCGTCATATTGTAGAAACCGGCCTTGCCCTTCTTACCCATGCCCGTCTTCCCGCCACCCTGTGGCCCCATGCCTTCACAACCGCGACCTATCTCATCAATCGCTTACCTACTCCAACCCTTGCAAACGACTCACCCTTCCTCAAACTATTCGGTCAACCTCCGAATTACACTAAACTCCGAAGTTTTGGATGCCTTTGTTATCCATGGCTTCGTCCCTACACTACCAACAAACTCGACCCTCGCTCAAAACCGTGTGTCTTTGTCGGATATTCCCCCACCCAAAGTGCATACTATTGTCTCGATCCCCTCACCCACAAAGTGTATGTTTCTCGTCATGTTAAATTTGTCGAACACACCTTTCCGTACCCAAACCTCCTCCCACCCGATTCCCCACCACCACCCTCCCTCACCCGTCATGACTGGTTCCATGACATCCTTCCTTCCGCTGCCCCACCACCTCCTCACACCACTGCTCCGCCCTCACCTCTCCGCACCCCCCACACCACACCCCCTGCCTCACCTCGTCAGACCCCCTCCCCTGTTTCCCCTGCTTCCCCTGTTTCCGCCCCCTCTGCCTCACCAACACCTCCTCCCTCGCTCCCTCGCACTGCTCCTGTTGCCCCCTCCCCACCACCACCACCCCCTCCACCACCTCCCCCACCACCCCAGCACAACACCCGCCTGTCCAACAACATCCGCTGCCCCAATCCCAAATATGCCAAACTTGCAACACTTCTTCCCCCATCTCGCCTACCCAACACCACTAAACAAGCCTTAGTCGACCCATTATGGCGTGATGCCATGCTTGCTGAATTTGGAGCCCTTCAGAAAAACGAAACTTGGACTCTTGTTCAACCCCACTCGTCCTACAACGTCATAGGATGCAAATGGATATATCGCATCAAATATAACCCCGACAACACCATTGATAAATACAAGGCGCGCTTGGTTGCAAAGGGTTTTCATCAACGTCCCGGAGTCGATTACTCTGAAACGTTTAGTCCCGTTGTCAAACCGACAACCGTTCGCACCTTATTGTCTCTTGCTCTTGTTCGTGGTTGGTCCCTCCGTCAACTCGACATTAATAATGCTTTTCTTCAAGGTACGCTCTCTGAAACTGTCTACATGTCACAACCACCGGGTTTCACTGACCCCGAACACCCTACGCACGTGTGCAAGCTTACCAAGGCCATATACGGTCTCAAACAAGCTCCTCGTGCCTGGTACACGACACTGAAGCTTCAACTAGTTCAAACCGGCTTCACAGCCTCACTTGCTGACCCCTCATTGTTTATTTGCACGACACCATCACTCACCCTTTACTTACTTGCCTATGTCGATGACATTATTGTCACCGGCCCTAACCCGAGTCATGTCTCTACCTTTGTCGAGTCTCTCGCCACACGCTTTGCTCTCAAAGATTTAGGCACTCTCTCGTATTTCTTAGGTGTCGAAGTCACCCCCAATCCCCAAGGTCTACTTTTGACACAATCTAAATATATCCATGATTTATTGCACCAACACCACATGCACGAGGCTAAGCCGGCCACCACACCCGTGGCTGTCCAACCTCCCCTGCACAGTGATGGCAGTCCCGACATCACCAACATCACCGACTACCGGGCTCTCCTTGGTAGCCTACAATACTTGTCCTTTACCCGTCCCGACATTGCATTTACGGTAAATAAACTTGCTCAATTTATGCATAAACCGACTGAACTTCATTGGGGAGCTCTAAAACGCTTGTTACGATACTTAAATGGAACTCCTCATGTTGGGCTTCAGCTCTTTCGTGCTTCCCCTATCCGTCTTCATGCCTTTTGTGATGCGGATTGGGCTGGCGACCGTGACTCCTACTGCTCTACCACTGGTTTTGTAACCTACCTGGGGCGTAATGCTCTATCTTGGTCCTCTAAAAAGCAGCGTGCCATTGCCCGGTCTTCCACCGAAGCTGAGTTCCGTGCCGTTGCCACCACCACCGCTGAGCTTACTTGGCTTCGCTCTCTCCTCCTCGAACTTGGTCTCACAAATTTCCCAACACCGGTTATCTACTGTGATAATCTCAGTGCCACGCATTATTCCGCTAACCCCGTTTTTCATTCTAGGATGAAACACTTGGCTCTTGCTTTTCACTTTGTTCGTGACCTTGTCACCAATGGACAACTTCGTGTTCAACACATTTCGGGCGATGATCAGCTTGCTGATGTCCTCACCAAACCGCTACATCGTCCTCGGTTCACCTTGTTACTTTCCAAGATCGGTCTTGCCTTCGGGTCGTCCGTCTTGCGGGAGCGTGTTAAGAATATTTCCTAAATATTCGTTTACCTAAAGCTTGTCTATAATTATTTGTTAATATTTCCATCTCGCTATATTTTCCTTATTCCGTTTATATCACAATTAGGAAACTTGTGTATTCTAGATCTTTCTTGTAGTCCTATATAAGCATTGTAACCCTTGTACTCTCTTGATATCAATAATAAGAAATACAATTATTTCAATACTTTACACTTTATACATACTACATTGCCTTGCTCACGTCATGCCTTACGACGCCAGTTCCAATCCAATAATACAAATTTTTGTTTAAGACGGGTATCATCCGTCTTAAGTTTAAGACGGACCAAATACATATCAAATCATCTCACTTATTGCCGAAAAAAAATCAAAAGTATTATCTTTATTTCAACATTTGTTAGTATTTAACCAATTTTAAACTTAAACGGATAGTACATGTCTTAAGCAAGACTTACTCATCCAATAATATGATTGGCCTACGAGTTGTTCTTTTGGATTCGCTCAGATTTGGTCGGCTTATATTCTTTTGTGTTCAACCAATTTGGAACACAAAATCCCTAACCTTAAGTGTTAACTGTTAAGTGGATCAATAATATGATTCCCATTATATTTTCAATTTAACCCGTATAAAAGCAATAACAATAATAATTCTTAATTTTGGGATGTCACAAACAACTCAAATTAAAAAGTTTCTCTATTGCAATAAAAATTTCGTTTTTAATTTTAAGAATCGAGTTCTAAGATAAGAACTCAGTGTGTTTATTATGGGAATTTGCGAACCAATAAATATAGCTTTGAAAAATGTGAGACCAATTAAATGTTCTACATTTTCAAACTAAGAACTTTATATAATAGTCATCTATTGTGTATAAAAGTTCTTATATACTGGAATTTGTAGAATATGAGATGACATATGAATAACTTTATATAAACTTCTTCTATTGTTATTTCTCAAAGTTTCAGCCAGTTCTGTAAGTAAAACAAACAAGAATTTGTATATATAAGATTAAATTATTATTAGTCCGTACGCATCTTTCTTTTGTTAAGGTGTCGTTTGGTTTAAGCGGGTGGAATGGAAAAGATTAGAATCTCATACCATAGAGGGATGGATTGAGATTTCCATAGCACTCTAAATTTGTTTGGTAGGTTTATTTTTTATAATGAAGTTAGAAACTTGGGGTGAAACTTAGGTATGTAATTCTAGGGGGTTGGAATGGAATTAGAATCCATCCGGTATCTAACTCCATTCCAAAACCAGCCAACCAAACACTAGATTTGCCTAAATTCATTCTCATCTATTCCAAACCCCTCAACTAGGTAGCACGGACACTCCTACTACCTAGTCGTCCCGTGTCGGACATCGTGTCGAACACCTTATAAATACAGAATGAGAGATTGAAAGACTAAAATAGATTGATTAGAAGATGAGTCGGGTGGGTCGGGTGAGAAATGAGTAAATTATAGTTAAAGTCAAATTTACCTTCAATTATTTACATTTAATATCAAATACCAATATAAATATAAGATCGTACGTTATTTATAACTATAAAATATATATTTTATTAAATTTAAATGCCGCGTCCCGTGTCCTAAATTTCACGAGATGCCGTATCACGTGTCTGTGTCGTGTTAGTGTCCGTGTCCGTGTCCGTTTTCGTACTGCCTAGCCCCTCAACCAAACACCCCCTAAATTTACTACCCGCTTAATTGGCTTAAACAAGATTTTGTATAATACTCCTTCCTATTCTCAATAATCTTCCCCTTTCACTTTAACACAAAAATTAAGAAAACACACTATCCTACCATATAATTAAATTTGGACCACACAAATACACTACATCACTATACAATTAAATTTGGACGACACAAACACTTACCAAAATAGGAAATAGGGAAAATATTGTGAATATACGAAAATAGAAATGAAGAATGTTATTGAATATAGGAGGGAGTATTAGCCTAGTGGTATTGATATTCAGCTCCACACGAAGACACGTTTTCATTTCCTTTATGTAGTTCGATAATAATTCTACATTTTGATACACATTGAAATATAAAAGTGAAGTAGTTGAGTAACTTTAACTTCTATTTACTTATTTCTCTCCTTTAGTTATATATATAAACAATAATTACTTAATGTAATTATTATCTTTGACATATATGGAGTAATTTTTAAGGAATTCTCCTTGTAATGACAATAAATTTAGGTGAATCATTTACCACAGTTTTGTGATTGGGTAGCCTATCAATATTATTGTTGAACAGCTTATTGGGAATATAGTAGTAGCCTAAGAATTGGTAGGAAATTGTGTTCAATGTATTTGGGTAGGTTCATGTAGTAACATTAATGTTAAATAGAATCTACCAAAGTCACAATTTAGAAACTACTAATATGTATTATATAAGGCTTATAATTCATAATGAAAGAAGAAAGATAATTCTTCCCAATTATAATCAAATCATCTCCCTTCTCTAAGTTACAATACATCTACAATTTTATCCCTTTCGATTCCATTTTTATTTCCAATCGCATCATATTTCAAACGAAAAGAGCGACTAAAAAAGAAAAAAAACACGAAACTTATCATCTGGGAATATAATTAAGATGGTCCTAATCATAAATGTAGCGATTAGTGAATCCCATGTTTGATCCTAATGTCTAATTGTCTAGTATAAGGTTAGCAAGATCATCCATACTTGGAACACATTTCTTCACACATTCTCTTGCTTCACATCTTTTGGCCCATGAAATAATCTGCGGACACTCATCTTGTAACCTCATATTTCCACAGACTTCATAAACTTTAAACCAACTGTAGAAAGGAATTAGTGCAATGTCCACAAATCCAAAGGTATCACCCCCAAAATAGAGTTTACTCCCAAGCTCTTTTTCCATTATCTTCAGGCTTTCTATCAATTCATTTTTGCCTTTCTCTTTGCTTTCCCCTGTGCTTGTCCACAACTCCCTACTCGGTGGAAAAACCTATACACCATGGAATGCAACATAGATAGTTTATATTCCGTATCAATTAAGCAAACACCAATTTTCATCGTAGACAGCCACTTTTCGTCACAAACTGTAGACGGGCTAAATGTAACTCGTCTTTAGCAAGACTTATTGTTAAGCAAAACACATGTGAATATATCATTGTCTCATCAATCAATTACTCGAAATGATTAATGTCAAATACCAAAAACGCATTAGCGGATTGAATCTAGGACGTCCTCATAGCTAAAATCAGAATATTTTGCTAATTGGAAAAACAGAATTATTTATAAGTACATAGATTCTCATAGCATATGAACAAGGCATTGTTATTGTTATAGTACAATAAACCTTGACAGAGACAGAAGGATAGGAATTAACGTAGATTAACATGAATGGTTTCAAGCGATGCCTTTTATCTTCCTGTACTCAATGATAATTTCCAAGACTTTATCCATGTCGGCAAGAGAACTGGAAACGGAGTCCTTTAGGAGACAGCGTTTAGCCCAGGCAATGAGTTGAGGACACTCCGCCTCAAAACTAAGACCTGAGAAGTATTCGTAGGTGCGAAAAAAGCTATAGTAAGTTATAAGTGCGATGTCCACGAACCCAATGTTATCTCCTCCAAAATAACATTTGTCCCCAAGCTCTCTCTCTAATGTCTTCAATATTTCTATGAATTCCTTTTTCGTCTCATCCTGACTTTCCTCTTTTGTTGACCATATCTTATTTAGAGCTGGGTACATCTGTAGTACAAGTCCATCATCATTATTTCATATAAATTCAATGCTACGGATCGGAGGACTTCACATTCTCCTGTTTTTTTGGTAGTAAAACATGCTAATTGCTAATTTTCATTCTAGGCATCTGGCATTATCGCAATATCAAAACCAAGAATAATGCTACTATTAGCACAGTGTAAATCGGAGTCAAAACACAAGAAAAACATCATCTATTAGTACAAACAGTTAGTCTCGAGTAGTTATCGAACCTGTTTTACAATATACTCCCTCTGTTACAGTGAATGTTTTACACTAACTTTATTTTGTGAGGGGTACTCGATAATTGTGTAAGGCCGTATGTGTGTACCTGTGATAGTGGTGCTATTGATTTTGTTACCCCACTTTTCTTCAACCTTCTTTTCTAATGATTAGAATAAGACCAAAAGCAGATGCATGGGAAAAAGAAAAGAAAAAGACGGAGACTAACTGATATGTTCTTCATTAAGGGATGATATTTGACCCGTTTTATCGTTAAGACGGAGACTAACTGATATGTTCTTCATATTAAGGGATATTAGACCTGTTTTATTGTTAAGACATATATGCTGAAGTGCCATAATATTAGACCTGTTTTACATATATGTTCAAGCCATAATATTAAACCTGTTTTATTGTTAAGACATATATGTTGAAGTGTCATAATATTAGACCTGTTTTATTGTTATAATATTTGAAGGAGAGGAGACGTTACCTTTTTGTCAACAAAGTCAGCCCAAAACTTAGCATGAGACTTGAGATAAGGATCAGTAGGCAACAGAGGAGAGGTATGATTCCAGACCTCGCCAATGTACTCGACAATAATCAAGGACTCGCAGATGGGTTTGCCATTGTGGATGAGAACCGGTATTTTTTTATGAACCGGGTTCATTTGTAACAATAAAGGGGTTTTAGAAGCCACAATGTTTTCTTCTCTGCATTCATAATCAGTAATACCTTTCTCAGCAAGTGCTATTTTGACTCTCATTGCAAACATACTTGACCAGAAATCAAGTAATATTAGCTGCTGTTTCTCTTCACTTCCAGTTGCAGTTGCCATTGCTTTACGACCAAATAGTTAAAGACGAATAATGACCGTCTGAAATGAGAACTTGTGTAAATAGAATTAGACTGTGTTATGATATGATATGTAGTCTGTCCACTTGATTGATTTTGAGGTATTTGTGGTTGCCATCCTAGGAATACTCACGGAGTACTACATTGACTGGTTCACGTCATGGCTTACGAGATCAATGAAACAATCATATAATTCGCCTCCATTTTGGACTCGGTCAGATTTCGTCGGCGTCTTCTCATTTTGTACTCAGCCAAGTTCGAGATCAAATATCTTTGGCTATTCTTTCTTCCATTTGTCTTGTTTCAAATGGAAAATCGTCTATTATTTCAAACGAGTCAAGTCTTCTAGGGCAAGGGGGAATAATCATATCCCCCTACTTGCTGTTTTGTGAGAGGCAAACAGATCGGGACGTGTCGGTATCGTGTTCGTGTCACATGTTAAACGGGTCATGAACCCTCAGCCCAAACCCGACCCAATTAAATTTTCTGTCGTGTTCGTGTTGACTCACTTATATAAATGAGTCATCAAGCCTCAACCCTAACCCGTTAATTTCGTGTCGGGTTTTCGTGTCATGTCGACATGACGGGTTGCCACGGGATCCAAATACGACAAATTTCTTTTTCAAATCGTAGCACTCGGAAAGATCAACTATTTGAAAAAAAATTCGTCATTTTCCAAGTTTATAAACCCGAGTTATGGCCACATAAAGTTTCTCGGGTCAAAATTTTGGGTATTTCGGACAAACTATCAAAATTCGGGGGTTCCGTGAGAATTTTCCGGATTAGTTTTATCACCCATTCTTGGAATTACTATATGATTGCTTAGTTGATCTCACTGCCATATGTTACTATTTATAGATCTCCAATCTACCATAGCATGACATTAATGTAGTACTATAAAGAGGCTTCATTAAGGTGGATTATTCAATATGCACGCATAATGCACTATCATATAAGTCATAGACGTAGAAGTATAGAACTACTAGATTTTGTAGATTACTGAGAAACTGGTCATGAAAATGAAAATTGGTTAAATAAACATCAATGAGAAAAATGATAAAAGTACATCACGAAGAATACAAAATTCCATAATAATAAGAAGAAGAATTAACGAGTATATATTGTTGTTCTTGTAAACCAAAAAGGGCATCGACATACAAACTAAATAAAAAGACGTTATAATTCTGAGCAAACTGACAGGTTTTCTATTTAGACTTCCTCTTCTTCCCATTCTTCCCAAACTTATTTCCTTTTCCTTTGTTTTGTTTGTTCTTGACATAAGATTGTTGAGTTGCTTTGCGCTGCCTTTGTTTACGAACTTGTTCCAGATCTTTGATTTCAGAAGGAAGATGTGCATTCGGTATTTGTTGCTGTTGCCTGCCTCCTTGGAATCTCCTGTTAAAGCGACCTCCTCCTATAATCAGAGTGAAATTTAGTCAGGAATAGAGATCCGAGTTTTAATCACGATGGAAACATAGGCACTGGCATTGAATTTTAGTCACAACAAACAACGAATAACCAAGTTCTATTGTTTCCCTCTACCTGAGATCTGGTACTATGACTAGTGAGGCCAACCTGGGTCAGGTCATTCTAGGTATACCGGGTATATCAGTTCAGGATCATGGGTCTTTTCTATCAGATGAAAAGAATTGTCCCACAAAATGTGATAAACTTGGTTATAATTTAAAATTAGTCATATTTCAGATTGGCAAATCTTTATATTGGTGGAATGGTCTTGGTCTAGGGTCCGGTTAACGGTAGGATCAGAGCAGATGGGGCTAGGGGTCCTTTGAGGGTTGTTCTATTCAGATCTAGTACAGGTCAATCCAGTTTTTAGCGGGACTATCTAAAGGAGTTGGAAAGCGAGAGTCAAACCCGCATGACATGTCAAGTAATACCTTGTGAAGTAGTGGTTTCTCGCACATTGCTTTCTTTATCAGTCCCTCTCGAAGAAACTTTATTGTGTGTACTTGCCTTCCATTTCTTGTATAATACCCCAGCTCCCTGAGATTTCACTTTTTTCCCACCTTCTGTCTTGATCTGAAAAACAGCAAACACGTATGGGTAACCAAATATGGATGCATACTGAAACCAGGTCATAAAAACTAACTTATTTAAGAGAGAACTACAAATCACAAACCAAAGGCAGATGACAGAATAATATTCGAGAAGTAAAATAATGTTCAGCTACTCTTGCTTAAGACCCGTCTTAAGCTGATAACATAGTCAGTATAGTAATCAATAAATGAGCCACCTAGAATGGAAAAACGTCGTCTTAACCGTAAGAGCCTCAAATGAGATTTTGAAAATAATGTCTGATGACACCAAAATCCTCAAATGAACCAAATTAACAAATAGATGAAGTTAAACGTCAGATCTAAAAGAGATATTTTACTCATTGACAGTATCTTTGGTACCTAATTACTGAACATTTTCCATTATATTTTAAACCCAAAGAGTACGGAGTCTCAGGGTCCAACAGAAATGCTCAACTCCAGCTCCCATGAAAAGAGGGAAAAGACAAAGATCACAATTTTACAAGCCTACTTTAATTCTATGATTGGCTGAACGGTTTTTAAGAAGGTACAAACGACCAACCGTCGCCAGATAACCATAAATTCTAAGATTAGCTGAAGGGTTTTTGCAGTTTCCTACAATGGAAGGATCTGCGAATATATAAGAAATGCTTTTACATACCTTCCCATTAGGCATCACCTTATCACCATTGTTAAGTTTGACATACTTCTTACTTTTCTGAAATGTAAAAACATCAAAATTACACTTGGATATACCAATAACAGTAAAAAAAAAAAAAAAAAAAAAAAAAAAAGTTGATCAAATATGGAGTAATACAGTTCTTCTATATTTACCATATCCCAGTGATATACACTCTTTTGCTTCTGTATACCCGCACTATCATCAGGAACAAGATCCATAGTGGCTGAGTCAATCCTACAAAAATTTGAAGCCATGTAATGTAACTCACCTATTCAACCAATGGTGCCTAATTTGTAGTCCGTACAGATATGATTTTATGTTACATGAATAGACAGTACTCATACATTACGACGTGACAGGATGGAATATCACCAAATATCTGAGTAATATGTACTAATATGAATACGAAATATGTGAGAATCAGTTCTCCCTTTGCTGGGGTTAGGGAAAGTCCCTAGGCATATGTTAGTCGCAGAATGATTTAAATCATCATATATCGGTTAATAAAACAATGGAATTAAAGGAATAAGTGTCTTAAAAAAGAACGACGGTTGAAAAACCGAAAAATAAAGTGAACATTAGAAAGACATAAAAATGAATCATTTTAAAGAGTATCAAGAACATGTTTAGATAGGAAAATAAAAGCAAAGAAGAATTGAGAGAAAAGAAAAAAAGTACTCAGTACAATAGTGAGGAAATATAACAAACAAATGGTATATAATATTAAAAATATAACACAATAAGATACTTTATGCAATAACTTAACTGCAGATATTTTCGTGCATAACACAAGCAGCAAAATATATTTGGAGGCACAAAGACCCATAAAATATATAATCGAGAGATATGTAACAAACTGTTTTCGACTGTCAGTTCACTATGATTTCTGTGATACAAATACTTAAATATTCAAGCGCCAGTTTTTGAACTATCACAGACAGCATAAACATAAAGCTAGATATAAAAAGAGCTCGGAAATGAATTGTTTGTTAAATGCACCTATTTGATCCCAAGTCTTGACCACAGCGCACTGAGAGACCCGCTTCGAGATGCTGAAACCAAAACCAAAACGTAAAATTATAATTACGAAGCTCCCACATTAAGAAACAGGAGACAGAAAATACATAGAGCAAATTGAAGTTCAGATAATATATGTCACAAAAAATTATGACTTGGCAAGAAGTGATTGATATGATACAGGTATCATAGCCAGGTGGAGCATTGCACACGGCTATATCGTGAAACAACTTGATAATTTGGCCTCAACTAATTGGTCGGCATGTGTGTTGGATTGTCAGTGTGTCGGACACACCAAACGTCAAAATGCATATTAGGACTTAGAAGCAACATAAACAAAAACAATAGAAGGTGTTAGTTGAAGAGAGAGCAGGGCCCAACCTGGTTTACAGGAACTGGACTAATGAAATACTCTTCATCCTTGAAGCTCCTTTCTTTCCGCTTAGAGCCAACAGTTACTATAGAAAAAGAAAAAGAAAATGATTCAACAATGAAAGACATTGAGCAAAGAACAAGAAACTTATGATGTTTAGATAAAGAATGCCAGCCCAATAATTACAGATTAACCACCAGAAGCAAGCATGTTTGTTACTCCAAACAACTCTTTGCAGTTACATAATGACCCATTTCTTTGACAATTTTTCTTCTAAACTAGATTGTACATGCAATTGCACATCCACTACATGATTTACCAAGTATCTTTCTCAGCACATAAGCCATGTGGTTGCTGATTTTGACATGTATTCCTAATCTCTCACTCTAGAGGCAGTGAAACTAGATAAACTAAAATCATACAGGAAAAAAATTAACTCATTTTAACTCATCATTCGGTTTTACTAAACACTCAAGATTCTAAGAGATTGGGAATGGAAAAGCTAAAGTTAAAATTTTAAATCAGGCAATGATTTAAAATTTTAAATAACGGAATGAAAAGGACTGCATCAAAGAGATAAACAGCATAGAAGAACGTTTATCCAACTGCTATAAGCCTTTTGAGCTTCCAAGGATACCACTTGGCTCCCAAATCAATAGCAGTATAAAGACACTAAAAAATTCATTTGGCGATTTGGTAGGAAACTCCGTTATAGGTCCTCAGACTTGTTCATGAACTATAAAGTAAAAAGAGAAAGTGCATACATGAAATTGAAGCATACATAATGCAAGACAATCTAAAAAATTCATTTGGCGATTTGGTAGGAAACTCCGTTATAGGTCCTCAGACTTGTTCATGAACTATAAAGTAAAAAGAGAAAGTGCATACATGAAATTGAAGCATACATAATGCAAGACAATGTAAATATAAGTTAAATACAATGGAAAGCAGAAAACAGAACCTTTTTTGCCCCTTTTGTTGACAGAAATTATTTCGGGCTTCAGGTCCTGCATACAGATTCATAAAATTTAGAACAAACTCGTCCCTTTAGCATCCACAATTCTAACAGTCATTAATGATTTACCAATTACTATTATAACAAATTGCGACTGGAGGGAGAACATCAAATGTCATCAGCACATAACCAATTCAAGAATCTCCAACCATAGTTTAAAATCTCAGCCTATCGTATTGCCTAACTTGCATGGTTATCAAAGGCCAGTCTGGTACGAGATATAGCAAGATGTATCATGTAAAATAAAATAGGAAAAATCGTCCGAGATCACTGATTTATTAGGTACAAAAGCCAACTTGGCCCGATAAGGCATGCAAATTGCAAAGGTCTCAAGTTAACTGAGTAATAACTTGAACCACTCAAACTTTCTAGAGAAAAACGCTGAAATTGCAAAATATTGATCAAATTAAATATTTCATATAAGATTTTGGAACTGTTGGGGTCGTGCTCAAAATACTCTAAACCATGTTTTTTAACTACAAATAAACCCAACAATGACACACCTCCCTTAAATTACAATAGAGTAGCTGGTGAAATCAGGTCACCTTTGTTTTTAATCTTGTTTTAACCCCCTTTAACCTTTCCTTTTCCTCTCTTTTCTGTCATTTTTTTTACCTTTTCTCTTACCTTTTGATAGAATTTGAACTGAGTTTTTGTTCTTCAGTGTTATTAGATTGATGGCGTTATATAAATTAACGAGTTTATGAAGAATATGTTAATGTGTTTGTGCATCACTCAGTAAGGTTAGTTTCTCTTCTCCTTTGTATTTAATTTGATTACTTAATTTGTTTTTGCTGTGAATCAGGAGATGTGTATTACTCTACTGTCTCAATCATTTATTCACCTTGTTTATTCTTTGTGACGAGTAATTTAGTGAAAGGTACACAAATGCTCGGGACGAAGGGAGTATTTATATGATCTGTTTTTCATCTGCCGACGCATTTAAACTCTGGATCTGTCATAGCAATGTTTTGATATTGATTCTCTTTGTTTTCTTTTTTCATTATTTGTATTGCTCAAATATTAATCTTTGGTAGAGTGATTAAATCTTCATAAATTAATATATGGAGGATGTTTTTAACATTGTTGGTAGTGGCTATTTTATTGGTAATATAATTGTGATATCTTGTTCTTCGCATGAGCCTTGTTTTAAGAGTCTTGTTAGTGTGAGAGGTAGGGGAAAAGCCTAGAAGTACAATTTAAAAAAGATTAAGAAAGGGAGGAGGAAAAATAAAGAGGGAGAAGATTTGAAGAAAAAAGTTACAGTGGATTAATAAAGGGTGAAGGAAGGAGTAAGATAAAAGTGATAACAGTGGGCCCAACATCAAATAACCCTCTACAACAGGTTAAAAATACAACAGTTCTACTCAAAGGGTGTGTCATTGTTGGGTTTATTTGTAGTTAAAACAAGGTTCGGCGTATTAATACTAGTGTGATATGTAATTAACAATAGTAGATCAATATCTACAAAAGCTTTTAAAAATAAATATTGCCCTGATAACCGTAACCCGGACAACGACAGCTGAGTTAGGTACAATTCCTTGATGCCGTTGCCGTGACCATTATCGTAACCGCGATTTTAAACCATGCCTCCTACAGAACTCCAAAAGGCAGAAAAAAATGCTGGTGCAGTGAGTAGGTAAAATCTAAAGTCATACCTACGTCATCTATAGCTAACAGCATCACAAGTCAGCAACTAATCTTAACTTCACATTTAAATTTAAAATGATTGATTACCTTGGGCTCATTTTCACTGGAAATCAGCTGAGCCTCATCATCACTGGAGGATTGTTGAGCAATCTTTTCACTGGAACGCTCAAGACGCGCCTTATTGATAATCTGCTCATGGACTTCTCTCTTCCTCTTCATCACATCAATCCATTGGCGAGAAGCACCCTGCAGCCAGAAAAGAAAGAAAATAAATCAGAAAGGACTTCAGAGAGATGTCAATCTGTACAAATGTGTAACTGTATTAGTGTACTTCGCAAATGGTAAACAAGGTAAACATATTGTCAACTGAAAATGAACGAAAGCTTAGTAGGTAGACATTTGTGCTTGTTTTTTCCTTTTTGACTTTGCTAATTTGAGAAGGTGGCAGGAAGAGATGCAGAGGGTGGACCCCGGACGTCGAATTCGGGAATGAAAATTACCAAACCTTAAGAGGCATACGTAGCCGTGAAGTTCATTTATCCAATTGGTAAATGTCTCAAAATATACCTCCAATATCAACAACATAACCCCATTGCCTCAATGGCTCCCGAAAACTGCAAGGTGGGGTAAGTTGAAGGCTCCTGATGAGGGGGAGAAAAATAAATTCAATTTCAAAATCATTAACACACGAAGTAATGATCTGAGATTAAGCTTCATGCTTTAGTAAAAAAAAACCTATTGCATAATTTTTTATTTATCGAGGTCTAAAAGAGTAACTTTGAAATTTTCAATAGTCATGTGGAGCCAGGGTGGCGAGTGATTTATGTTGAAAGGCTAATTGCAAGAAATGGGGAGAAATGGCGTCAAAGTTGGGATAGGCCGGGGAAAGGTGACGGAAAAGAAAGGCACAGGTCAACTTACCTTAACGTATTGGAAGTAATATGTAGCGGATTCCCATGTATTTAGGCAGCCTTGTGTTTAACATGAAAAATAAAGCCAATGTGGGTAAAGGACATGGGAATGAATTTGATGGCAACACTAGAGTCTGGTTGAAGATAAGGAAGAAACAAGTGGCTTGTGGGGAGGAGATAGATGGTTGAGGGACGAGAGAGGGAAGGGGTTATAACTTCGGGGTTAGAGCTCAATATGAAAGTCAAGGGTAGGTATAGTAGTGGCAAATATTGGAAGTATATATGTTCAATGAGATACTTAAGCAACTCTAATTAAGTAGATAACAATGTTACAAAAACCAGAAATAACGAAATGGGAAAGACAATGTCAAATGGAGAGAGTAGTAATCAAGGTTAGCCTACTAGCATAATGGAGTATGCTTAGCTATTTCCCACCATCTCGAAACATGCGTTGCCCAGAATTTTAAACTCCCTCAAATCAAATCCAATGTACCCATTTGCTTTTGGGTGGTGTTCGAGGCACTACTTTGACCCTACTTTGACCGTGTTTTTCTTTCTTTATTTATTGAATATTTTACAAAAAATATATTTTATAAAAGATATTTTCACAACATAACTAAGAGCATGTTTGGCCTCACTTTTGGAAAACTATTTTTGTTTTCATAAATGAGTTTTTTATTAAGTTACTTAATATAATTTGAAGTGTTTGGCCCAACATTTTACAAAAAAACGACTTCTCAACAAGAGCTTTTTACGTAAGCGGATGAAAAATAAAAATTTATGTTCAAGTATTTACTTTATTTTATCGACATGTTTACATCATGCAAATTTTTCATTTATGAATTAAAAATCTTTAAAATAAATGTAAAAGCTAGAAGCACTACTTCTAGCTCACAAATTTGACTTCTGAGCTTAAAAGAAGTTGTTTTAACTTCTTCAAAATTGATTGTTTGGCCAAGCTTGTCCTTATTTAGTGGAAAAACCACTCCTAAAAGCTGGGTCAAACACATACTAAATATGTTACTTTTATCTTTCAAAGTTTTGCAACTTTTAATGTATAAACGATCAGAAATTAGAAAGTTTGATCTCTAAAAAGTAAATGGGTACATTTGATTGGAAGGAGTATATAATAAAACTATACAAAGAACTTTAGTGCCCAATTACGCCACGTATAGAACGATAGCTTATAACATTAAAAAAAATCATGTGTTTGAGAGGCTCATATGAATGGAGTCGTGGGTCTTTTTGTAGCAGTTCTTCAAAATGGCACTAGTTAAAAATACAAGTGATGTAAAGACACTTCAACTGAATTTTTTAATAAACGTATTTGAACATTAAATTTTGAAAACCAATTATACAACATGTCAGTAACAGCAATAATCCTAAAATCCTGCGCAAAATATTAACATTCATGTAATATAGTTATTCATATCGGGTAGGCTTACATGTCGCTGTTTTGACTTTGCAGCTGCGCCTTCAGCTTCCAGAACTGTCTGCTTGGGTCTAGTTCAGATCAACAATTAAAGGATCAGGTACTTGAAACAGATATATCACTTGTGCAACGCAGAATCTATTTAAAGTAACAAACAAGCATGTTCAAACGTCTGCTCATTAAAATATCTGATTTATTTAGTTTGAAAAGAACTCTACTAGTGTCATCAATGTGTCATCCCTAAGCAGGAGTATCGAGTATTGGACATGGATTTCAAAGGTAATATTAAGAGTCAGAGTAACATATCAATCAACACACAATAGCAGCAATGGTAGAATAAAGGAACTTAAGTCAAGATCCGATGTTTACCTGAATGACTTCAAACGTTCAGAAAAGGCCAAAGCAGTTAACTCATTGCCCCCTACCTTATCTTGAAACAATGGATGCAACCCTTCACGAGGTAAGTCTTTTACTCTCCGTATTGACTCCTTTGATGGTACAGGTTTAGTCTTTGTATAAAGACGGAATGCATTAACAGAAGCCTTCTGCAGTGCAATAAGATCTGCTGATGACTCAATGACTTGACGAATTTTATCTTGAACAAGATCTAGAACTGTTTGAGGAAAACGTCCATATATTGTCTCTTTGTTAGCAATAGCTTGACTAATTTTAGCCATAACACCATCTTTGTCCTTCAGAACTTCCTCCTCCGTTGGAGCAGCCCTAATAGGCTTTGAGAGAAAGAGATGAAGATCCAAAACGTAAGCCATATCTTCAGATGTCACAAACGAATAGGCAGTGCCAGTTCGTCCGGCCCTGGCAACTCTTCCTACACGATGCACAAAAATTTTAGGTCTTGGGGGATAATCCCAGTTGATCACATTATCCAGCAATGGGATGTCAATGCCTCTGGCTGCAACATCTGTAACAATTAATAGCATAGTTTTTCTTGAACGGAACTTTGATACGTTGATCTTTCTAGCATCTTGATCCATTTCACCATAGCAAATAGATGACTGGATACCCTCGAGCTCAAACAATAATTTTAGGAACTCCACATGATGCTTTGTAGATACAAAAATCAATGTTTGCTCGTTAGATTTGATTACCTCCCTTATCAAATAGAGAAGTGCTGCATATTTCTCCTCCATCCTCAAGGTGATAAAGGTCATCGTTAAGTCAGGGCTGATCCTACTGTCAACATCCAGTCGAATAAGATGGGGTTCACGCAAACCCGCCTTGGCGAATTCCGCCAACGCACTAGGTAAAGTTGCACTGAAGAGCAAAGTTTGGCGGTTTTCGCTCAACTGATTTAAAATCTGATGCAGCTGCTCAGCAAAACCCATACCAAAAAGTGAGTCGGCTTCATCAAAAACGACATATTCGACCGTTCGAAGGGTCATGTCGTCCACTTCAGCCAGATGATGCATTAGTCGACCAGGTGTAGCAATGATGATATCCGGACTCTGTGCCAGCTCTTCAAACTGAGATTCCATGCTATCTCCACCAACTAAAAGACTTGTACGGAGATCTGCATTTTCAGACAACATTTGTTACATTTTAAAACCCTTCATCTATCAGATAAAAGAACATGCATGCATTAAGCTGCTTAACTCAATATCCTAATCAACCCAAAAAAATCATAAATACATACTCCCTCCTATCCACGCCAAAGGGTACATTGACTTTATCACACTTGTAGAGGCGCGTTAGGTAATGTGAATATCTTAAGTTACACATTAAAAATTATAAAAATTTGATATTCTTAGAACATTTATGAAGATAAATCAAACACGATCTACATTTTCTCTTAAACGGAGTATAATACAAATAACACCAAAGATTCTCTACAACCATGAATAGTGCCAAAAAGTCAATGTAACCTTTGGCCTGGATAGGAGGGAGTATGTTATACTGACTTGGCTAAAAGTTTTAGACATGACATAGTACCATAGTACCATAGCGTCAGACACTGCTACACTGTGATAACCGTGCATGCTCTTCTCCTAAAGTAAATTGTCTTTATGAAAGTCAGCATGCAATCAAAGTGAAGTGTTGAAATGAGATGGATAAAAGCTACATATTACAAATGGAAATATTATAAAGAGAGTAATCATAAACCTCCACAGGCCCCAATCCATAAAGCAATATGATATACTAAAGTTCACCTCTTTCTCGACTAGATAAGTAGAGGTCCAAACAATGAATTGACGGTACAAAGACCTTCATTGCTAATTCAAGTTAGAAAGAGAGAAGGAAGCAATTGAGCACTACAAATCATTTTGTAAAGCACGAATAAAGCATTCGACCAAAAATCTCATTTTTATCGGTTATCACAGCAACCCATAATGCTAGTACTAGGGTGAACAGACGGTATATTACTCTAAATTCCGTAACTATAAACAAAACCCATAAAGCATTCCAAGCTTCTTGATAAAAAAAAAAACTACGCAGATTTTTGCAGGTAGAAACTACCCATAAAGCATTCCAAGCTTCCAATAAATAAAGACTTAAATATCGAAAGTCAACACAAATTAGGACCTTCACCATCACTGTCACTAAGACTTGCACAAGAGATTTCAACCACTCTACAAACTTACATGTCTAAATTGAGATGCAAAGTCTCACATCACAAATACAAAATCTCAAGTAGAAGTTGATGGGATCCCAAATAATCCATATGGAGCATTTAGCAACCATCAAGACCCTCACCCTAATCACCGAAAATGGCATAGAAACAAGCACAAACCCACGGGCCCACGGCACATAACAGCATTCGAGCCTTCACACCAATACCATAAGGCATGTCCTTTTGACATTACAACTCAAAAAAACACTCTTCTCAAAGCCATAGAACCACAACCATCAAGGAGCAAGCCTAGTAACACCCAAAATTTCAACTCAACACACACGCGCGAATTGAACAGTCACACATCATACTAACCATATTAACCGGATTAGAACCGTAAATTAATATTCTTCTCGATAGATACACCTTGACCGCTACTGTAAAACATCTCCTATAAATCTCACCCAAAACATAATCTGCTTACTATATTGGCTGCTGCCCAATTTTGGAGGGATTTAACAAGTTCTTTTGTTCATTGCTAGTGCTACAATTCAAATAAATCTCACCCAAAACATTATAACCTAACAATTCGACATTTCAGAGGCGGGTTCTCAATCCTCAATTACAGTAATCAATCGCAAAATATTATAACCCAACAATCAAAACATACCGAAAACAATTAAACCCATCGATTAAATAATCCCAGCATAAACACTAAAATCAAAATTTAAAAAATGAAAATCATAAAAACAAGTTATTTTTACCTGTAAATCTACCCAACTCCGTAGTAAACTTCAAAGTTTGAAGAGCCAAATCTCTAGTAGGAGAGAGAATAAGAGCCCTAACACCAGAATCAGAATCATGTTGTTTCAATTTCTCCAACATAGGTATCAAAAACGCGGCCGTTTTACCAGACCCAGTACGCGCCATAGCAACAACATCAACTCCAGCAAGTATAAGAGGCATAGTTTTACGTTGAATTGGTGTGGGAACTTGATACCCTTTTCGTTTAACTCCTCTAAATACATTTGAAGATAAATCTAGGGATTCAAATCCTCCTGATTTTGCCTTCTTTTTATGATCTTCACGTCGTTTTTGTTCTGCTTTTGAACTTACTAATAATGGTCCTTTCTTTTTCTTGAATTCTCTTGGATTATCTGACGCCATTGGAGGAGTTGAAGGAGGGTTTTAGGGCGTGGGAGACTATGAAGAACAACTGTGTGTCGACTGTGTTTCGAGGGGTTTAGGATTAAGGAGAGAGAGAGAGAGGTGAGATTGATTTTAGGTCATGGGGGTTTCGATTATGGGCCGGGTTGCATATATCATTTCCAAATTTACTTGCACTAATTCTTATTGAGGACGGATATATGTCATGTCATATACGTCTTCAATAAAGACATAACGTGTTGCCTTTCAGAAAGAGGTAAGTGCTGATTTAATAGGGACATTTGGATTAATTTCGGACAAAGTTAATTAATTTTTGTTATTTTTATTTTGGTTCGGGTTTAGTCTTAATCGTTCTGTAGTCCTACTTATAATACTTTAAGAAAGATAATTTTATATTTATGGATTTGTTGATGAGGTTGAAGTGTTAAACCTAATCCCAAAATAAAGCTTTCCTTTTCTTTTGAACAATGAGCAAACAACATGTGATGGTTCGCTTATTATGTATTCGGATATTTACTCTATCTAACATCGGAAATAATTTTGGTGTATAATATAAACTGCATCTTGATGCATTTAGATAAGAGGGTCATGATATGTCGTATGTAAATCAAATATTGGTTTAAATTCGAGTTTTCTCTCTTTTAGTTTTTATTATATTATTAATCTCGTCATTTTTGCAAAAGTAGAAATAATCAAATATATGTTGAGTAAAATGTTTTAGTTTTAGTGTATAAAATAAAGAAGGTTTGAAAGAAAAATTTGAATTGCAATACAATACTTTATAAAGGAAAATATGATAGCGTTCATCATAAAGAATTATTTAATAGCCTCACCCGATGACACTTACTTTCGATGGTATTTGATAGATAAGCTTAATACTTTATCTATCACAAGTTCACAACAACCTTTTGGAATTCCTTATTTATAACAAAATGGTAATTTGGTCTATTCATTGTTTAAGATTGAGACAAACCAAGGTTAAGGATTTTGATTGTCTGATTATACATTTACAACTTGTTCTTATCATTGCATCAATCAAGTTAGTCATTCACTTTTGCCTTATTGTACTGAGCTCGACCCATCATTCTTACGATTCTAAAATGAATTCAACTTATTTTACCTCATTAACAATAGTTTATGTAAACTACTTTCACATTCGCGTTAGAAGTCGTGACAAAAAACACAGGGCCGACCATGGGTTCGTGCAAGCAGTGCAATCACAAAGGGCCCCAACTTAAAAGGTCTTAATCGCGTTAAACAGTTGTTTCATATTTTATTTAAGCGTGATTTAATAAAGCAGTACTCATGTAGTTCAATGGTAAAAAGCACCATATATGAAATGGGTGGTCATGGGTTCGATTCTGGTTAAATTTATACATAATGAAGAAGTTATTTTGTTGAATTAAAGTGATAGCAAAATATTATTGGGGAGATCGAACCTCCGCATTCTTGCTTTTTGACTGAATAACTACCTACTATGCCACTTATTTGTTAAGAGTAAGTCAAAAAGAAGCTTGTAGTTGTATTTGGATTTCTTTTAGAAGTGCAAAATAAGTCACTTACAAAAAGAATCGCCATGAATTCTTCTAGAAATGCAAAATAAGTTACTCACATAAAAATTTCCAATGATTTATAAAATAGATGTTTCTTTTAATAATATACGGTACGTAGGGGGGTTTCTATTAAAAATATCGTATAGACTCCAAAACTACATGGACGGCGGCCCTAAACTAAAAGCAATTAATTTATTTAACAAACTTATTAACAGTGTGTTCTTGGCCTGAATTAAAACTGATCATAGGTTGGGCCGATCAGGTTCGGACCGAGCCTGTCTATTTTGGATTAAAATTAGCTTTCGGGCTAAAAGAGGCTTTTTACCTATAGTGTTGTGTATGCTTATTGGTCAAATCAGAAAGTCCTTAACATCAATTAGCAAATATTATGACGAAGTATTCAAGTAACCCATGGCATGGCGAAAAATTTAAGTAAAAACATGATTAGTCCGCGAAGTTAGATTCCATTTAATGATCACAAATTCTCATTTGTGATGGGTATATCCGTCGAAAGTTTACGACAGGTCAAATATTATGCATGTGGGTAGATAAGACAAAAGCAGAGTGCCTAAAAGTAGCATTCTGTTTTGTTTTATATACGGAGTATCTACCTACATGGGTAGTATTTAACCCAATTACTCAAACCAAGTTTATAACGGATATGTCCGTCAGAAGTAACAAGGAACTAAGGAAGACTTGCTGTTTAATGATAGCATTGAGAGTATATTGTCACAATGCTAAGGCATAGAGTTACGGAAGTTTGTAGTAGTAACTCGTAAGCATATTGAGTTTATCCTTAAAGGCACGCGATGACCCATCCAGCACTTTACTAGTGTTATTTGGGAACTTGAGAGTCCAGACTTGAGTTTAGGTGTTGCAATATTGAGATGCTCATCCTACATTAATAGTCCATCCGTTTCGGTCATTTGTTTATAATTTTCATATTAAGGCATCTCATGCATTCATTTGTTTACCTTTCTATATTAATAAGAGTTTTCATGAGTAATTTGATCACCCAATGGGACTATTGTCCACTTGTCATCCACCAAATATTTTTACAAATGATCTCATACCGTTTTCTTAATCATTGTGCCAAAAGCAAATGTGTTAAACAAATGACCGGGACGGAGGAAGTACTTATTATCGGAAAACAAGCAAAACTTTAAAGTCTTTGACTAAAAAACACTTTTTATGGTCTTGCTCATTAGAGCTTGCCCGGAATCAATGGTATCAATGGTAATAATATGAGGATAAAGTTTACAAAGTAAATGAGAGATAACTAATTATAAGAGAAGCAATTACTTGGGTAATACGGACTATGGAGTAATACTTTGATGATAGGTTTGACATATAAATATAATGATTATTGAGCTGTTCTTTTAACTAATGGGCCGTTTGGTTGAGCGTATTTAGGAAAGGGTAAGGGAATTAAAGATAACAATTCCCTTCGTGGGTGTTTGTTTAACCATTTTAATGATTCCCTTTTCCCCTCTTTTACCCTCAAATCCCTCAAAGTTGTTACCACTCACCCCTCAAGGAAATGAATTTTCTTTACCCCTCGTTCACCAACATTACCAGTTTACCATTATCACTAACCCACCCACCGTCATTGCCACCACAACTACATCTCCGACCACCACATGGTCACCGCCTTTGCCACCCTAAACACCACCACCGTCACCCTATGTGCCGCCTCTGCTCCCCGGTCACCTTGAACCACCGCCGACACCTACACATCTCCCTTCCTTTATTAAAAAACTCCTCCACCACCACCTAAAACACCAACTCAAAACCCTTAGAAGCACTCCCTAACACCCGAAATTCCCTCCCCCACCTGCGAAACCACCAATCTAGTGGTTTTGTGGGTGAGGGAGGGGTTTTCGGGTGTTGAGGATGTTTTCAATGGGTTTTAAGTGGTGTTTCTAGTGGTGGTGAACGGAGATGCGTGAGGCAGGACGGTGGATGTGGTGGTTGTTCCGACAATGACGGTTGCAGTACTGGCGCCAGCGTCATTTGGTGGCGGTGGTAGTGGTGGGACGTGGTGGTGGTTGATTGTGATTGAAATAAATAGATTGTACATTAATATTTGGCATTCCCTTTCTTTAATTAAACCAAACAATGAGTAAAATTATGGGTAATTCCATTTCTTTCCCTTTTATTCCCTTTGTTATTTTTATTCCCTTTCCCTTTGTTGAACCAAACGCCTCCTAATTATTAATCATTCTCCGAGGGTGGATGGTAATGTATCATCCTTTCATGAGGATAATAAGTTCCGAAGATAACAAGTACTCTCGTATATACCAAACTTAAAACAATCACAAATTTCAGAATAAGATGGTCTCATATTGTGAAACAACCTTTTCTAGAAATAATAACTCATTTATAGTTTATTATTGTTAATAAAAGAATGTTTTTTTCTATAAAATGGATCGTTTTACCCGGTAAGACTAGACCTGTACATCGGGCCGGGCTGAGCCGGGCCGGGCCGGGCTGACCTCGGGCCGGGCTGGAGGAGGGGGGGCCCGAGCCCAGAATTCGGGCTGTGACCGGGCTGGGTTCCCCGGGCCGGGCTGGCCAGATTGAGGCCCTGAACCGGCCCGGATATGGCTGTGAGAGGCGGGCCGGGCCGGGCCGGACGGGTCATTCGATTTTTTTTTTTTTTTTTTAGATATATAAATTAAGTGATTGTAATATAAATTAAATGATTGTAATATTTAAAGACGTATTCGATTTAGCCGTTTAATACTTATTTTTCCCAAATATTTATTTAGTGATTAATAAAGGGGAAAAAAAGAAAAAATAAAAGAAGGGCTTGATCGAAATTAATGTAACTCTTTTAAAACGATATCAAATATTTTGTTTAATTGATATCGTTTTTCAAATTACGTTAATTAGGATGCCTACGTATCTCGAAAGAATCAAAGCCCACGTAGTTCTCCACTTACCTTACTTACCTTACTTACCTTACTTACCTTTACGATGTCGGTTGGATGGGTGGTGAATGGTGATCAATCTTCATCGTCTTCTTCGGGCGTTTCGGCAATTGATGAACCACCGGTTGTTGATAATAAATCATCCGTTGTACTATCTTCTTCTTCGTCTTTCATTCCTTGCATTCTTTTTTGTGCTTGATCCCAATCTTTTTTGCACACACACATTTTGACGGTTCTTGAATCCAAACTTGATCTTTTCTCATCAAGAACTCTTCTACCTGCACTAAAAGCCGACTCGGACGCAACGGTGGAAGCGGGTACAACTAGTACATCTCTAGCAACTTTGGATAATATGGGAAATTGTGCGGAGTGATTTCTCCACCATGTTAGAATATCGGGTTGTTGCCCAATAACATTACTATGATCAAAGTTTAAATACTCGGTAATAGTATGAGCGGTAGAGGATGATGTAGAACTAGAAGAAGAAGAGCTCGATTTTCTAAAGATTTTGTTAGCTAAACGGTGATCTAATATGGTGTTGGTTGGCATTTTAGACTTCTTATAAGTAGGTTCACATTGACCACTAAGTTCATTTTCATATAATGCATATAATTGATGAACAATACCAATAGCATAATCAACATCAAGTTGGGTATTATATTCAAAACCTAAAGCACCATAATAAAAATCTAAAACATCTTTTAAACCTTTTGCTTTAACACATGGATCAAATAGCATACCAACACAATAAATAGTGGGAAATTTGGTAAAATAATCTAGCCATTTTGACTTCATTTTAGCAACAACCGGTTTCAAGCAAATAATGTTATCACAATTATTCAATTCATCAACAATAGAACAACATGACATAATAACACAATGGACATTAGGATCATAAACTTGTGAAAAAACATTTGTTGCATCTTTATAAGCTCTTAGTAAATCACACACATGTTCGGCAAGATTCCACATAGATTCATCAATTAAGACTTCATCATCTTTAGAACCCACATGTTCATTATACAAAGTAGTGATAACATTCTTATAAGCAATAGCATCTCTTAGCATTTTATAAGTCGAATTCCATCTTGTAGGTGTATCTAATGACCATTTCTTAGGCCTTAAGCCCAACTTACCACAAAAATTAATATATTCACGTCTAAAATTCATTCCATTTCTAATCCATTTAATTACTTGTCTAATTGGGTTTAATAAGGGATATAACATAGAAATACCTTCTTGGGCGGACAAGTTAACAATGTGAGCACAACATCTAATATGGATTAGTTCTCCATTTAATATCAAGTTCATATTTAGTTTAACATATTCAATGCATTTTGTGTTGGCGGAAGCATTATCAAAAGAAATAGACATGATTTTGTTGTTTAAATTAAACTCATTAATTGTGTTGTTAATACGAGTGTAAATATTGTAACCGGTGTGACGTTCTTCCATTAAATCAAAAGCAATAATACGTTTCTCTAATCTAAAATCATCACCAATCCAATGCACGGTAATACATAAATAAGGTTCACCTTGTTTAGATGTCCAACAATCACTAGTTAAACAAACACGATTTTTATATGTTGAAAAAAAAGCAATCAATTCATTTCTAGTTTTTTCATATTGTTTTTGAGTACGGCGTTTTAATGTTTGTCTCGAAACTTTATAATAAAGCGGTTGTAAAGACAATTTAACAAATTCCTCCAACTCTTCACTATCACCATAAGTGAAAGGTTGCTCGGTCATGCAAACATATTTAGCCATGTTATCAATCATATCTTGTCGGTTATAAAAAAACGGTTTACCTCCACCGGGAGCCGACGTTGCATAGCCACTCATTGTTGGTTGATTATTCTTTCCTCCACCGGATTTGTAATTTTTAGCATCTAGCCCATGCTTACTTTCCAAGTGGCGGGCCAAAGTACCCGTTCCCGTTCCCTTCTTCCATCTATAAGGGATGACCGGCTTCCCCTCTTGAGCACAAACTTTACAAGTACATAAAAAGTTTTTCGGACATTGTCTTGGCTCACCATCTTGAGGTACTTTGTTGTAAAACAACCAAACCCATGAAATATCGCCTTTCCTACCACCGGTATTTTTGGTAGTCGAACCGGAAGCAACAAAGGTTTGAGATTCTTGGGTATGTGGTACTTGAGTTGGTAAACATAATAAAAAAAAAACTAATTAGTAACATACTAACATAATAATAAAAACTAATTAGTAACATAATAATATAAAGTAGTACAAATTAGAATATCAATTAATAAATATTTAGAATTTTAGAATATGAATCAATTAATTTGATTATATTTTTAATTAATAATATAATCAAATTAATTATAATTTAGTGTATGTAGAAATGAAATTATAAAATTAAAAACATTAAGAAGTAAAAGAATATCAAAGTATTTACCCTCAAACATTCTTTCCATTTCCTCTTGATCAATTTCTAGTGGAATATCAATGTTTGTATTTTGAGACATTATGAGTTATGATAGAATTAGAGATATTATGAGAAATTAAAGAGAGAATTGAGACTAATTTATAATTTATAACTTGAATAGTTGATGATAATAAATTAATAATTATAACTTGAGTATTGAGGAATAATTATAACTTATGTATTTTAGAATAATTAGAAGATTAAGAAGATAGATAAGATTGTGTGAGAAATTAGGTTAAATGAAGTGGGTATTTATAGAAAAAAATTGGGGGGGAAAACATATTGATTTTTGAATTCAAATGAAATATAAAAAATAAAAAAAAAAAAAAAAAAATAGCATTAAAGACCAACGGCCGGCCCACTTTGAACCGGGCCGGTCTGGGCGGGCCGGGCTAAAGCAGGTCACGGGTCAGGGGCCGGGCTGGGAACCGGGCCGGTTTACCCCTTCACCAAACCGGGCCCGGCCCGGGTGGAGAAGCGGGTTGAGCGGGTTGGGGGCACGGGTTGGCGGGCCGTCTTTTTTTTGGACCGGTGGGGCGGGCCGGGCTGAACCGGGCCGGGCTAGCCCGCCATGTTGGCCAGCTCTAGGTAAGACGATCTCACGTAAGAGTTACTGGAAAAAATATATCTTACCTATTACAGTATCACTCCCATATTCAGCAATCGGGCTAGGCAGGCCAAAGTTCGGGCCTTAAAGGTGGCCCTAAATTTTAAATCGGGTCTATTTGGGTTGGGCCACATGCTTTTTGGGCCAAATATTAAGTCCGAGCCTGTTATGATCGGCTCTAGCATGAATTGCAGCGATAATTAGAGAACCCATAAAGAGAAGGACATTCATATAATCACATCTTATTGCAAAATTGATGGTTTGTTAGAGAGTACTCGCTCTCTCCGTCTCGGTCATTTGTTTACCTTTGTTTTTGACACAATTATTAAGGAAATTGTAGGGGATCATACGTGGTGGTACTTGCTTGGTGGATGACATGTGGACAATAGTCCCATTGAGTAATCAAATTACTCATAGATTATCTTCCTAATATAGAAAGGTAAACAAATGAATGAGACACCTTAAAATGAAAATGGTAAATAAATGGCCGGGGCGGAGGGAATATTTGTGTAGCACTAAATTACCATCATAGTTTGGTGCAAATCTAGCATAGATTTTTATTTTATTTTAAAGAGAGTGGTACCAAAATTCGATAGTATCTGGTGCCATATTATTAGCGTTTTATAAAACAGATACTATAGTTTGCTTCTGATTTCAATCAAATGATAGTTTCTCTATTCCAATCAAATCTTTACATTTGATTAAAATATATATCACATTTATTACACAAACGTAAAGAAATGATTACAATGAAGGAAGTATTACATTAGTCGCTATGGTTCTTTCCCTCTTGCAATGAATATTTTGATCCAACTAAGACAAAATATTATTTAAAATTTAAAAGTGACTTACAATAATAAAATAGAATAAAACCATCTTTGAACTTAAAACATAGGTAGGCATACAACATTTCGTTACAAACTCAAATAAAGCTAAGTAAATGGTAGGTACTATAAAATGATAGCATTATTAATAATTTGTAGTGGCCAGCTTTGCAGTACATCATTTTGTACTAAAAAAACATTCAAATAGCTTTAACAGCAATCTTCATGCCAGCTTTGCAGTGGCCAGGGACGGAGCAAATGAAGTAGTTGATACCCTTCTTCAACCTGAATTTGTCGCTCCCGCTTCGGTACACTTTTACGCGTTTCGAAGCGGTGCATCTATTGTACCCGCTCTTACCAACGGCCACCACATTGTGCAGATTCTTGTTGTAACTGAATACTGAAATTTTACATTTCGCCAATAAGTTAATATACTTAAATCAATCGTACCGGTCAATTTAATTATTCGACTTTAAAATTTGTATACATATGTCACCGGTTAACTTAGTTTAGTAAAATCATTAGGTACATCACTACATCCATCTTTAGACTTCCCATGCATCTTTCGACTATATCTCTTATAGTTTGTCTTAATCATTTAGCTACTTTGAAGTAAAATACTCGCGAAAAAAAAAGGTAAATTAATTATTAAAACGTTTAAATCTAATATTTCACCCTCAAAAAATAAAGCAAGCGTAAACTATTCGCTGGGACAGAAGAAATACATGATAGAAATTAGAAAGGCAAGATGTGAAAACCAACCTAAAACATCACCGGACTTGAAGGTTTTGCCGGAGGCCCAGCTAAGCATGTTGAAGGTCCAGCCAGCGGCACTACCGACATTGTAATAAGCAGCAAGAGTAGGTTGGGTTATAGCTAAGAAGCAAAGTATTGCTATTCCTAACACTACAACTTGGTTTGCACTGCCTCTTCCCTCACCCATTTGATTTTTAATTAAAACCCTTGACTATAGTCTATATTAATTAAGTTGGGTGTTTAGTGATTATGTAGAGAGGGTTTAGACAAGATTGTTTGTTGTTTTTTTGAGTTGTAAGCATGGCGCTTAAGCAATATTTATACTAGATTTTATGATAATAGGAAAACATAATTAATCTCACGTATGACAAAAATATGCAAAAATTAAGGCTCCATCACGTGGTTTTGAGCGTCACTGGCTCACTCCCATTATCGTTCGTCATTCGTCGATCAGACCATCCATGGAGTACAATATTTTGTTACTCGTTCCCTATTTGTTTACCTTTACGTTTAGATGCGGTGAAAAAACAATTATTGATTATATAATTTCAATCAAGTCTTGCACGGACAAACTAACTAGCTCAATTAGGCAAATCCATGGATGCTAAGAACATCGCCTCAATAATCATCTAAGCAAATTAATAACGTGTTATCGTATGACAACTCCAAGGATAGGCAAAGACTCACTCAATAACCATCTTTTTATATAAACTTGTTACATCACCGTGTTTAATATTAGAGAACCATTTCAATCAAAATTATAATGTGATGGTTGATGAGGCCCAATAATTGAATTTTATACCTTAACACGCTCATCGTCTGCGTCGGCGCATGAATAAATGCTTCACACGGAGGCTCGTAAGCGTCAAACGTGGATAGACAGAGGATATTGTCACACATAGGCTCGTAAGGGTCAAACATGCATAGATATAGGATATTTTACGTCAACTGTGTGGTAAGGAGACTCTTAGGAATCGAACTTAGGACTTGATAGTGAGCAAACTCTGATACCTTATTAGAGAATCATCTCAACCCAAATATTAAGGTGATGTTAAGGGCCAATAAATGGATCCTAATGCCTTCATATTTTAGATATTGGTACATGCATGCTTGAAATTAGAGATACGGATACTAACAGACACAAGCCATGCTTCAATTATGCGATAATCAAAAGCAATCTTGTCTAACCACTTTGCAAATTAGATGTGAAAATTATAACTTTTATAACTCAAACAATATAAATTCTCATAGTGACGTGTATATTTCTCACAAGCTTATACATGACTGGTCAAATATTACTTATATGTGTAGGAAAAGAGAGGTCATTTGTAATTCCCTATATTTGTTTTATCTCTATCAAAGTGGGAAATACTTGACTTATCAAAAATTTGTGACGGATATACCCACTATAAAATCACTAGGTCTTGCTTGCGAGGGATCGGATCTTGCGACGGGTATTTTGTGAGAGGAAATGGGTAGAGGGGACAAGGTGGGCACCCCCCATGTGCTTCTCCACTCACCCTTGATGGGTATTTTGTGAGAGAATATGGTATCCGTCTTAAGCTTGAGACGGATAGTGTCCGTCACAAATGAGAATTTGTGCTATAAAATAGACTTACTGCTCAAACAAATTGATTTTCCATGACATTGTTGTGTGTGACCCGAGAAGAAAAAAGACATTATTGTCACTTTGGTAGTTGAAACTAGCCTGAGTTCGGTGAACTTGTAATATGACAATTTGAGTGACATTAATAAAAATAGTAGTGGATTTATCATTATCCTAAAGCATTTTGAAAAGACACAATAAATGATGTCATATTGTCATCAGCAGTACATCACATTCCTTGGGCATTAGAGATTTAGAGCAGCGTAACATATTTAACTCGGTAATACTATAACCAAGATCTCCGTTTAACTAATTTAACCACCTAACCGCATATTTTACGGGTCGTGTACTCTTGCATAAAGAACACTATGCTATGTGCAATTAGAGATCATGACTTTATAATCTAAACTCTAAAGGTCAAACATCCCACTTAATTCCTGATTAGTAAATGACAGATTACACGACCCGTTTTGTCTTATCACACATGCCTTTTCATATCTTCCTACTAATTAGCTCATCTTAATTTCATGTTTTGATCCTTTTATTAAGGATCTAGGACTCTAGGTACCCCAATGATATCGGTCTATTAAATTGAAATTTTGAACTTTATATTTGTGTTTGCAATTGCGAATTTAGAGGGGATTGCAGTGGCGCTTGTTCGCGCTTGCCAAGGAAATATTTGCAATGAAGGTTTAGTTAAAATTTCCAAAAAAAAAAATTCAAGTTTACATAATGTCATTACTTATTTATCTCTCTTAATTGTAAATCCTAACTCTGTCACTGGTACTGTTCAGCTAGATAGTTAGTTCAAGAACCTTTGAAGACTTTTGATGTTGTACGTCGTAATTTGAGGAAATAATCTATCTTGTAGTTTTCTTAGAAAGTGTAGTTAAGAGTGGTCAATGAAGTTGGTGAAGCTCTACCTATTCTCTCTATTCCGATCATTGGTAAATCTTCATTTTGGGCACAAAGCTAGATCAAGGAGAGAGAGGAGACTATTTGTGGGTGGTACATACTAAGGATACGTTTATTGATGAGACAAGACTCATTCAAGAGCTTAATAATCTATCATAATCTTGACAAATTAAAGTTTTTAAGTTGTGTATTGGAAATACATGACTCAACTTAAAACTTTACAGAAGTGTTGACCCCATTTTTAGAGAGATGACAAGCAATAAATGGTTTTCATTGGTTAAAATATTATTCTTTCCTTTTTATTTAAGACCTCATAAGAAAAAATTAAAGTGAAAAAATAAAGTCTAAGTTGAATCAGAGTGATAATCTATATAGAGTGAATCTGAAGAGACTCTAATACAATAAATAAAAAAGGTAGTGAAAAACTGACGTGACAGAGTTTATTGGATGATCAAATTATTCATCAAAAGTCTTGATAATATAAAAAAAGACAAACAAATAAATGAAACGCAAAAAAAAAGAGTAAACAAATAAAAGGGACGGAGGAAGTACTAGCTAGTACAAGATTTGTGGTTTTAAGTACTAGCTACCCGCGGGTTTTTATGGTTTTAAGTACTCGTATCATTCATCATAGTAAAATAATTTGATTGGCAGTTTAGACAATACTCCTAGCTTGTGAGTAATCCTCCTATAATTAAAAGAATAAAGTCATTGAGAAAATTTTCCCGCTCACATTTCATAGCTTGGGTTTGGCCTTTATTAGCTATAATCATTTTATAAATACATTTTATACAAATTAGATCCATAAGTGGTTCTATCACCATTAGATTCCTTCAATAGAATATATTCTTATACAAAATATATTTAGTAGTATTACCATTTATTTTCAATAAATTTTTTTATTACAAATACTCTCCATCAAAATATCTTCAAATGGAAAAAGGCTAATCTATTTGCTTTATTTACTTTGTATTTTTCAAACATTTTGTTGTAAGGTATTAAGGTATTATACATAAAAGTAGGATATCACAAACCTATTAAAATAAGTTTTTGATCTATTAAATGACAAGTTGACTTTTTTAAGGTTTTATATACATAATTTTTTTATTTGTAAGGTCCTACACATAAAAGTTGGATATGACG
The DNA here is from genome assembly GCA_022085475.1 of Heliosperma pusillum. NCBI lineage: Eukaryota > Viridiplantae > Streptophyta > Magnoliopsida > Caryophyllales > Caryophyllaceae > Heliosperma > Heliosperma pusillum. The sequence continues at coordinate 15,412 of JAIUZE010007427.1, read as the reverse complement.
AATTGCAACGAATTGAAATACAACAATTTTTTGACACAAATTATAGGGTTAGATGAATCATTATTAAAATAACTATTTATTTAAGGCTAATAAATGAGTTGTCATTTACATATTGGAACCGTCTTTAAGGAAAGGGTTTTTTGTCAGATAACACCTAACATTTAGGCCTTTTACAAATCTGGTACCTAGAGTATTATTTTTTGCACAAAAGCACCTAACATTTACATTTTTTTTGTACAATGACACCAAATTCTCTTTTCCGTTAAAAAAAGTCAACTTTTCGTCTTGACTAACAGAATTTGCTTAGATGTCATTGTTTTTGTCTTGGTTGTCTTTCTCACAATTACCTTTTTACATTCACTTCTCCCACATAATACCCTCCACCACCAGCCACCAACCCACCCCTGAAATAATTGCAACACCCAACTCAACAAGTAGCAAACCAATCCCAACCACCATCAACTCAATCCCAACCTTAGCCAATCACCAACACTAACCTTCTTTATCACATCAAAAACCAAACCAACAACAAATTATGCACACTTAATCGTAGAAACATCGGTGCGTTATTGACGACGATAATGCTCCGACGGCTATGCTTATAAAAATCAATTTAATCGACGCGGGTGGTGGGGAGGATGTTGTAGCAGAGTGATTGGAAGCGGTCGAGCATTGTGGCGACAATTATTGACGTCCTAAAGATTTAAACAACCACTCCATCTCCTCAAAAATTCACCCCTTACCTTCTAAAACTTCAAACGTAGGGTTTTAGAGGTTGTGGGGTTGTGTTTTTAAGGACATGGTGAGTGTTTTGGATAGGTGGGTAGGTCATGGCGGGGTGGGAAGGTGACGTTAAGTGTGGAGGAGAGAGCGTTGGTGCTGGACTGCAGGGTGTATTCAAGTGAAAGAGGAGGTTAAGGGTGAAGTTTTGGAGGGTGTGCTGGGTGCGTGCAATTTTAATGGCGTCCGTGGTGACAGAGAAAGAATGTTGGTGGTCGTTGTAGTGGTGTTGGGTGGGTGGCCAATCTGAGAGGTGGATGTTAGGTGTTATGGAAGCTAGATGTGAGAGAATTGAATCAATAATGCCATCTTAGCAAATTCCGTTAGTCAAGACGGCAAATTGACTTTTTTTGACGGAAAAGAGAATTTGGTGTCATATTACAAAAAAATGTAAATTTTAGGTGTTTTTGGGCAAAAAAAAATACTTTAGGTACCAGATTTGCAGAAGGCCTAAATATTAGGTATCATCTGACAAAAAACCCTTAAGGAAAACACCGTCTCATATTTTAAAATTGTCTCATACAATATAACCCCCAACTAAGAACTAAAGTTCTTTAAACGTAGATTTAAAAAACCGTACAATTGCACGGGATCTACACAAGTAAGCTAATAATCTAATAAGTACTAATCAAGCCTGTTGTTTGTCTAATTGTGAAATTAAATTCCTCAAATTGCTCAAGTTTTATATGGAGTGATTGTGGCCCCCCACAAGTTAGACAAAAGTGATTTAATTCATCAAAAATACGAATATCTAACCAAAAGATTAAAGAATTAAATTTTGTGGTAATTGTTGATAAAAATAACTGTGGGAAAAAATTTGTTTGTCATACTTCTAAATTTTTTAATATATATATTTATATATATATTTTTTGGCAACGGTAAAAAGATGCAATTACATAATGTTAGGGCATATTAAGCCCTTAATACACTCGTAATTTAACATAACTATGGTACAAATATTTAACACTACTGGAAGATAATGTCGGATAGTGAAATCATGTTGGTGGAGAACAAAGTAGCGAGCGTGAGCCTCCATTTCCACGTCTTGCACGCAATTGAGATCTCCTAAAATCCACCGATAAATGTGAGGTGCGGAGTGACGAGGACAAGGTGTACTTACGCCGCAAAAGCGTAGGAATAAAAGGTGGATAGCAGAGCAGCAGAGGCTACTTCGGTGGGGAATGAAATCCCGATGGAGAATAAACTCCTACACCAAGTAGAACGAGCTCTACAGTCACACATATGGCAGATCAGAATAGCCAGCATACACACAAACCATATCAATGGAAAGCCCTCAACCCATCTTCTGCCCATGATTGCTTCAAAGCATCGTCTGGACCCAACTTGAACCAGGCACAAATCTTCCTTTAAGGCTTCAGAGAAGCAATTATTCATCCAATAGTTAACACATGCCACATAGCAAGTACCAAAGCTATCGATTAAGCACATAACCTTGTTATTTAGATTTATTTGAACCATAATCAACATAACTAAAGCTAAAACCCAAAGGATAATGGGACATGACACCCAAAAAATCCGATAGAAGGTTATTATTTGGAATAACAAGACACAAAAAAGCCAAGGATTAGACAACATAAGATGGTGGTGTGGACCACCGCATCTGACCCAACCAATCACCACTACCAAACCCCTACCCATTTAGAACCCTGCCCGACCAAGTCACTTCCGAAACAGAAAGAAATATACCCTCCAGCCATGAACTCATACAAAACGGTTACAAACAGCGGATCAAACGACCACTTCAACACCAACGAACAGGACTATATGACACATCAAAGCGAACCAAAGCCAAACACACTACCCCAAGGAAACTCCAAAAGGCCGAAACTATACATGCAACAAGACCAGGCCAAACCCTACAGAATAAACAGAGCAGACAGACACAACAGGGACATGAATCGGGACCGATAGGTGGGGGAATGGGCGAGGGGAAGGGGAACACCCAATCGGTCCAAACCCATAACCATAAAAAACATCACAATGCAGACCCGATGAGTTATACCCATCGACAAGGACACATGGGAACGAGGAAAGGAGATCTTACCAGGGGTGGGGGAAGAAGAGAGGGGAAGGGGGAACACACCTATGATCAGCAGCAAGAAGACGAAGAAGCAGAGGAACGGGAGGGCTGAGAATCCGTCAAGAAGACCCGAGATCCGTCAGTCAAGAAGACACGAGATCCGTCAAACGAAGAAGTGACCGTCGCCATCGAGTTCAGGCCGGAAAGATGAGAGAAAAGAGCGGGAATGTGACTGTCGCCGGAGATAGGACCATGATGGGCCCATCTCCGACGAAAGGGTATGGGGGTGGGGGGTGCGGCGGATCAAGAGATACTGAGTTAGGGTTTTCTTTTTAGGGAGAAGGGGGTGAATTCTTAGAGAGAGAGTATTAAATATAACAAATTTTATTATATTTTTGATAGGAAGATCACTATTTCTTTGCAAATGTTCCGATTGTCAAAATAAGGTACACGAACACAATACATAAATACGTATTATGGCCTCTAAAACACCACTCTTGACACGTTCAATATTACTTAATTAATCGACTCTTCAATCACGTAGTAAGCCTATCTTATCAAGCATAAATAAATTCGTTAAATAATATTTGTTGAGCCTATTAAGTACACTAGTATAAGCTACTCGTATGTATTCATGTTTACTCAATTATTAATTTTTTCCATGACAAAAAGGTTAACCAGAACTCCATATATACTTAGTAATGACATAAAACTTGTGGCTAGTAACCTTGTTAATTAAACGGTAAATAATTGAACCCCCGAGAATAAATTATACTATTAAGTATTAATTAATGTATTAAAAGATGAATGATCTTCGAACACAAGCATACATCTCAATATCTCATTACAAACATTACCTTTTCCTTTCGATTACGTCTAGTAATAACAAGCATGAAAAACCATGCCCTTAGTTTACACTCATTATTCAACTCATCAGTCTTACACACAGTACACACACACTAAAAGCATACATATATAAGGATACATATAGATCCTAATTACATATAGAAATAAAGTAAGATAATTAAAGCTAAAACCCATTAATAAGAAGGTTCATTAGGAAGACTAGTAGTAAAGGTGATTTAACTTAATTAAGTAAATAATTAAGCAGCATTAACAGCAATCTTCATGCCACTCTGGCAATGTCCAGGAAAACTGCAGATGAAATAATTGGCACCTCTCTTTAATGTAAACCTGTCTCTGCCACTTTGACTCACTCTTCCACCTCTTCCATTGCATCCGTTGTACCCACTGCCTCCCACTGGCACCACATTGTGTTGACTTCTTGCATAGTTGAACACTGCATTTTTAATGTTTCTTTCACTTATTAGTTTCATCGTAAAATTTGATGCGAGATGAAACCATAAGACGAGATTTTGTAACCATGTCGGTCAAAAAATGACATGAGATCAGCCATATATATCACGAGATGACTCTAACTGAAATGACAAGTGATCAATTTAACTGGAACCACCGGTGCAGCTGGGGGAGCATAATAGAATGACCCAATAATAACCCGACACAAATAATTCGTTTGAATTGAAGCTTTTATTTCATAAATTAAAATCAATTAACAGTGATGGGTTGATAAGCATAATAGAATGACACATTGCAAATCTACTATATACTAATTCTGAAACATTTAGAGCCTTCCTATTGGCTGCTGGATTTCAGGATTAGTGGGCCCCACAGCAAAACAAAAACTTTAATTACCCTCTCTCCTCTTTTTTTTTTTTTTTTGATTTATTTAGAGTTTTAGAGTTTAGACTATGTTCTTCGAATGTTTTTGGACTTTGCATTAGTTTATTAATTATCGACTTTGCATTAGTTTTTCTGAAAAAAATAATGACTTTGCATTAATTTTTCTGAAAAAAAAAATAATGAAAAAAATAATGGAATTAATTATTAATATCGACTTTGCATTAGTTTTTCTGATTTATTAATAATCTACCGATGAAACACAAACCATTAAATCTATCTTATTCTTCAGGAATATGTTAGCTACTAAATTTAACTATAATCTCACAATAATAATTATAATGGAACATAAAAAAATGATTTTCTCAACAAAAAAAACTGAACAGCTGGAATTTCGGCCAAAAAAAAAATACTGATGAATCTTTTCAAACTTAATTGATTTTTTTTCAAAGCACCATAATAATTATATAATTATTAACAAAACATAACAAATAGTACAATAGATCATATAACGAAAAATATATTTACATAAAAAAAGTTTAATTAAAAAAATATGCAATTGAAATACATCCAAGTTCATATTAAAAAAATCCATATGTAAGCTTCGGATTATACTTGCATAAATTTTTTCAGATTATATCACTCTAATACTTACATGAAATCCATTAAATTCGCATATAGAGTGTCTTATAGAGAATATACATTGATGCAAATTGAAGATGTGAGGAAAATTAAAGGGAGATTTTTCTTTTATTATGGCCAATACATATTTTGGGCATTTAGGATGTAAATAGAGTATGAGGGAGTCAGGTGAGAAGGACTGATGAGAGGGGCAAAATATGTGACTGAGGTGAGACATTATAACATAATCTTTAAATAATACTCGTGCAATTTTGCACGGGCTTAAAACTAATAAATAGAAAAGTGAAAAATGACATAAACTACCAAAAAAATGATAACAAGTAAAAACAAAAAATATTAATGCAGAAGTATTTACTTGAACTAAACAAAATCTGACAAAAGCAGAAGTATTTACTTGAAAAAAAAAACGAAAAATATTAATGCAAAAGTAAAAACGAAAAATATTAATTCAAATTTTCCCAAATTTCGTCTTATAATACTGTATTATTACAAACGCAATAAACCAGAGTATAGATTTAACATTTGAATAAGAGGACCAATTCACTATATTTTGACCAATTTATATTGTCACAGACTCACGAAATTGAACACTTAATGACACACAATTTATATACACATGTATCTTAGGATAACAACGACTATTATGATCCGTGCATTTTTTGCACGGGTGTAAAACTAGTGGTATAAAAAAGTAGAGACATTTTAAAAGTGCATTAAAGTCGGTAACATTCCACGGTTATGAAAGCATGGTCCAAACCCCAAATAAAAGGCTACTATTATAAGAAAGCAACACGCTTTTATAATTTTCCCCTTTTAATATCTGCTTTTGCTTTCATTGCTGATTGCAAGATTACATTTTTGAGTGGATATAAATTTTGTATAATCGTCCCCTGTAAGCCATAACTATTAAGCCGACACATACTAGACGAGTGTTGGAATATTAATCCACATGTGAGTATTCCCCTATTATCAATTGGTTTTAGTATGCTGGAACCTCCATTGTGTTGTCAAGTGGTTTGTTTTTCTTTTGTTTGGGTATGCCCCGATCCCGTTTGCAGGTTCTAACAACTCGTATATGACATCAAACACGAATATAGACACAATGGTTATGAACTTACACCACTTGTTTACCATGTTTAACCAAGACCATGTTCAACTAAATCTACCAAGCCCAAATAGATGTAATCAAATAAACTAGACAAGAAAACGTGTAGCCTCATCACTATAGTCCAGGCCCAAACTTTAAGGCATATGTCAGATTGTCAGAGTAACAGAACTACCATGACAATCAAACAAATACTTAATTCAACTAATCATAAATCCTTACATAACTGTCTTTTTAGTGTGAGATTAGTTTTTATTATATTTATACTTCAAAAAGATCCATCTGCTGATAATTATTGAGTAGTATTTACTCAATAGAATGAACCTCTCACAATATAAGGATCTTATTCTAAAATTTATATTCCCCGCTCGATCATTTGTTTACCTTTAATTAAAATACTCGTCACTATTTACAATGATCGTCACTATTTACAATAAATATAAGAAAAGGTAAATAAATGAGTGAAACGGAAAATGGGTTAAACAAAAGTAATTAAGAGAGATAGGATATGGTAAACATACCTAAAACATCACCAGCCCTAAAGGACTTGCCTCTTGGCCAATTGACCACATTAAAGGTCCAACCACCAGCACCACCAACATTGTAGATGGCACCAAGAGTGGGTTGGGCTATAGCCATAAGACACAAAATGGCTAACCCAACAGCCAAAGCTGATCTAGCACTGCCTCTTCCCTGACCCATTTTCTTAACCTTAATTAATTAGTGAGCTAGCTACTTGATTTTTTTTTTGTGTTAAGTTCTACAATTAGCTAGCTAGTGTTCTTGGAGTGGTAAGTGAGAATGAAGTGGTGCTCTATTTATACTACTTTTCTTATTATTAAATATTTATTTTCCTTTTTCGAAAGGTTGTGTGGTATGACTAGTTTCTGATTTCGTGGAGATTTTAGAAAAACGTTTTTTTCCCCTTAACATGAACCTTAATAATGACTTGATAAAATTCACCCCATTCGATAAGGCGATTCGTAACCCGAAAAGTGTCCCAAAATGATCCACTTGAAATTACCCAATCAACTAAAAATGACTTATTTTAAGTAAAATCATGTCCCAAAATGATTCGATCTGAAATTGACCCGAAAAAGAACAGATCCGACTCCAACCAGTATGAACCATTTTTCAGGTCTGCCTAAGAGTACATGTCAATATATAAGCTATGTAAATATGAGTATCTATATCAATTTTTTTCTGATATAGTCAAAACAATCTTTCTCTAGTTAACTTATTATTAGGGGTGTTGACCGGTTTGGAACCGGACCGGACCAAACCGCAAAGACCCGCGGACCGGACAACCCCATATCCTAAACCGGAGATCGGACCGGGTGGGTAAGGACTCGGATTAGAACCCTTTAGGTTCGGGATTTTCCAAGTTTGGACCGGACCAGTTCAATTTTTAAAAGTAAATTGAGGTTATTTTTTTGCTTGGACCGGACCGGAGACCGGACCAGATGGTATACGGTCCAGACCGCATGATATAAGATCCGGGTCAGTCTGATTTACCGGTCCGATCTTAATTATGAAGAGCCATGTTTATGATATAGTAAAAACACCTTTTTTTTCTAATTAACTTAATAACTTATTAATAATAGGACCCATTAGAAAAACGGTTTCAAAAAATTATTTGACTTTGGGGTCCCATAACTTAATTTGCATGCCACTAGTAAGTACTAAGTAGTACCTTTGAATGCTTAGGAGGTAGGGATGACTTTTTGTAATGTAAATGTAAGACTCCTTTTTTGGGACCTATGACTTAAATATAACTCCAACAACTCCACTCACAATACATATGTCGGATCCCCTTGAAGAAAGGGCGATAGATAAAGACGTGTGTACTTCACATAGTGTTTGGTTTTAGAGGTACGCACGAGTCTCTCACACTTCATTATGTTGTTAAGCGACCGTATGCCCTAATTTTATGGGATCATTTGACTAATCCATGAGATTTTTATTCAAAATATGAATGAATTTGCTTCACATTTTGTATCTAAGTACGGTAGTTCCTTAATTGGAGGGTACAACATCTCATTGTCGTTGATTAACATGTACGTATTTAACTTGTGTAAGATGGTTAATTGTCATTGATTGACATGTGTTTAACTTGTGTAAGATTGTCATTATATTAGCTTCATAGTATCAAGCCTTAATCATTACGATATACGACATTATTCTCCTCGTTTTTGTACAATGTGATGTCAGAATAAGAATATATTTTTACACACGGCATTACCGGTCACCAACATCCGAAGCATGTAACCTTCACCCATGGGGTCAACAACGATCAATATCTAATTTAAGTCGCTCTTTTTAACAATAATCGTGCAAAATTCAATTGCATGTTATATCAAATAATAAAATCGAAGGTATTTCAAATCAAGCCTTCTTTCAACGATGATCAAAATAAGCTTTTTACAATTGTACTGCCCTTGATAAGTAAATAAGTATAATTTCCAGGCTAGTTATATATTTATTATTTAAAACTGAAAAATTGCATTTTCTCACACGTTTATTGACATGTATTTTAGCCTAAGTCAGCCGAAGAATCATATAAAACCACATTCTCCTCAAACATAAAATATAGACATGTTTTTTTTATAATAAATAAAAATAAATAAATATGAAGGTTGAGAAGAGTAAGTTAGTAAAGTTTGATAAATTAGAATGTGCATAAGAATATATATTGATGTCATATGTACCCAATCAGCTAATGCTCTCAAAGTAGTCGTTTGAATAGAGAACTTGATTAAATTGATATTATTAATGTCGATATTTTATTTGTTAACAAAATACCGAAATGTATAACATTTCATTAGTGTGGTACAAAATTCAAGATACGTGACTTTTTAGTTCATTTTGTTGCCTCTTAGCTCATTCAAAATAACATTTTTGAAAAATCTCAAAAAATTGTTAACCTTGTTACTTTTTCTTCATCTACAATATACGTGAAAAATGTATTACATTTTGTTTAATCTAAACCATGCAAACATATTTTAACTAAATGATACCCTAGAAGTGAAATTGGCTTTTAATAATTCAATATACACCTTGTATTTCATTCAAACTAGTTACTTTGACTACTTTCATTGCTGCTATTTTTATCATTTAATTTTATAAAATAAAAAAATTGTGTAAGATTTACATAACTTATAAATCTACCTTTTATGATATTTTCTATTACATATCCTAAAATTTTGATAAGATAAAGATTTATCAACAAATATATGAACACATTTATTACTCTCATTATTAATAATTTAATACTATTACTTCACTACCTTCGTTGTTACTATTGTCCTTTGACTACCTTCGTTGTTACTGAAGTTAATCTCACTATATCCCGTTGTTTTTATTATTACTTTTACATTTTTAATACTCTCACCGGTAGTATTAATGTTTTTGCTACACGCGTTAATGAATACTCTTATGTTTATTAATAGAATATATTCCTTAAATCGATTAATTAAATAATTGTTCATACTTTCTAATTTAAGGGGGGAGGGATCCTACCCTCCAGTTTAAGAAGCGTATTTACAGTGGACAAATTCTCATTTGTGACGGGGCGACCCGTCGCAAGCTTGCGACGGGTCAAGTCCCCTTACAAAGAGCAAGCGGCAAGGCAAGTGGGTAAGAAATAGAGCCCCCCACTTGCCTTGCCATTTTCTCTTTGCAAGGGAAATTTGACCCATCGCAAGCTTGCGACGGGTCGGCTCGTCACAAGTAAGATTCAATGTTTACAGTCTTACAGTAACTTTAGAGTCACGCCAAGAGTCATTAAATGCAGACATTAAGGCCCCAAAGTAATAAAAAGGACGAAATTTTCAACAATGGAAGAAGCCCAAATACCCAACACTTTAAGATGGCCGATAAATGAAAGTTGAGTTGACCGTACTGATCTCAACGACTCCTGCTATTATTTCAAAGATTGTGGGCTTCTACTAAAGTGCTCATCTTATTTGAAGATTTACGGGCAAGACTACTATTGTCTTCTACTCTTCTAGTGCCTTTAGTACAATAAAAATACAAGTGTCTTTCTTCCTAATTTCAGGCTAAATTACACTTTCAGCTCTAAATTTTTTTTTTAATAAGGTAAGAAAATTAGGTTGATCCTCTAAGATAGGACCAACCTATCTCATCCATTTCGAATGAGGGAGGTGAGTTGAAGCCACCGGCTATCAAACCACCTTGAAAGATTTGGACAAGAATGTCCAATAGGGCCATAAAGTCCGCAACTTTGTTGGACTCACGAAAGCAGTGATTAAAAATCACTTCCTCGAAGAAATGAAGATCTAGCCTCACATCTTTAATAATAATTGATATTTCCCACGGAATTTGTCAGTTACCACGAATCGAGTTGATAGCACATAAATTATCACCTTCAACAACCAATTTTGAAATTCCTAAGAATTTAGCTGCTAAAACGCCTTCTTTCAGAGCAAGTGCTTCTGCAACAAGTATACTCCGCATTTCTTTGCTCCTATCAAGACAACTTTCCCATTATGATCTCTAATACAATAACCTAAACGAGCGTTGTTCAGTTAAAAATACCGCAAGCGTACGGGTCAATTGTAGATGGTTACGAGTCGATCTCAGGGAAGTAAAGTTAAGTACTAGTCGAATTAGATTATACTTTAGCTACGAGGAATCAATAATAGAGAATTAACTAGACTAAATTTATAAGCAAATAACAACGATTTTAATCAATAACTAAAAGGTCTAAGGTCCGTAGTCTCGTTATAGGTCGACAAGCTCTACTAAGGATAAATAATTACCAAATCACTCCTCGGATTAGACACCATCTAATTTGCTATTAATAGCTCTTCCGAGTCAATTAAACCCCCCAATATTGATCAACCTACCTACTTCCATAAGCAAATTAAACCAAGTAGAGGCATTAAGTTGATAGTTAAGTCCTAATTATCAATTAGACACTTCCATGAATAACTAATAATCAAAGATAAGATTAACAATCTAAACTAAACCGCCTTGCTTCCACAAATTAATTTAGCTTTAACCTGTTATTAGATGATGAACTTGGTGGATAAATCTCGTCACAAAACAATTCTCAATTCCCATTGAACAATTAACTTGCTTTTAGATTCATTCAATCAAAAACAACAATCCAATTCAATATAAATCTTTATCTAAATCCGAGATACCAATTAGGTAATCAAAATTAACAATTCAATTCATGCTTGTCATCCCTATAACAATCCTACGAACCCTAGATGGGAAATTACTCACTCATAATAAAAGAAGACAAACAATTCATAATTAAAACAATATAAGACATAATTAAAAGAATAGATGAAAGAATACTTGTAATTAAAGAACCTGAATGTTGAATAGAATGAAATATAATTGCAATAATCCAAAGAGCGAAGTAATTAAATCTTAATCTATAGAGTTCTTGTAATTAGGGTTCTTAACCTAAGCATAAGATAAAAACAATGTATGAAAAACTATGTATTCAAGGGTTTCTTAATAATAGATCTTTTATTAGAACTTGGAAACTAAGCTAAATTGGAGTTTCCAAAACTTCAATAGAGGTTTTCGCAGTCCCCCCGCCCGGGGATAATTTTCCCCCGCCCGGGGGAGTACTTCTGCCCAATTCTTGCTTCAAGTATCAGTTTCCCCGCCCGGGGGAGTTCTTCTTTTCTTTTCTTCTTCATAAAATACTTCAATCTCTATGCTCATGGGAGCTAAGCCTTTGTTCTTCATTCCAATGTCCGGGAACTCGTTTCTCATCACTCCTATCATGGATACCTTTCCAAGGATGGTTCGTTTTGACCTGAAACAAACACGAAACATACCAAAGCGTAGTATATATCGAAACATGACGAAACCATGCAAAGCTAGCCTAAAATCATATCAAGGGGAGTCAAAATAAGCTTAAATAAGCTACTAAATATATGTAAAATAAGCACTTAACAAGCGTTATTTCCATCTATGTTGGACCAATCAAAATTTAGCTTTAGAAAACCGCTTCTAGGTTTTTCCCACCAAATTTCTTTTTTATTAACATTGTTACTAACGGATTTGTCTATATCGAGGTTGTTGATATCCTTATGTCTAGTCTCATTCCAGATTTTAATGCTATTATTACATAAAGTAATCAGATTGATGATATTGATACGAAAATTATTAAAGATAATGTTGTTTCTATAAAACCAAACATTCCACCAGATAAAGATAACCTTAGTAAAATCCTTTTTTGGAATTAAATCTTTTAGATGATTAATTTTCATCAAAAAAACTTTGACTAGAAAGGCTATCATAAATTTGCAAAAAGGAGTTAAAACTCGTAATGTTCATGTGTTGAATAACAAAGCCAATCAAGGGGCATTCAAAAAAGAAATGCTCTCTATTTTCAGAAGAATTGTTACAATAAATACAATGAGGTGGGACACCCATTAATATGACTTTTAAGAAGCCTATCTTTCGTAGGTAGGTCGTCAACACAAGTTTTCCAAATAAAAAATATTAACTTTGGAGGAATATTCAAGTTCCAAATCCAGAAAAATTCACACTTGTCAATATTATGGTTTTGGTCGAGCAAAACTCTATGCTTAGTACTACTCACGAGTCGGCTATAATAAATATTTTGAACTCGGGTTGGCAGATATGTCAAGCCGAGTTAGGTGTCAAGCGAATATGTTGTAATATGGAATTAGTTAATCTCTTGTAAACAAATTGTTATACGACCATCTCCAACCATACTTTAATCACTTCCTTATCTCACTCTCTCTCATTATTTCTCACTCATCCACCTCGTTGTCACTCAATTTGTCAATTTACAACAAAAACTATCTTCCAACAATGATTATACTTATTCCTCATCTCACTCTCTTTCATTATTTATCTCTTATTTAAAAATATTTCCAAATGTTATCAAGAATGATCTCTATTTGTAGAGAAAAATAAAATATAACATGTGGTTTAACTTTTACACTTGGTTCAATTTGTTTTTAGTTAATTAAAAAGATTTAAATCACTTATTATTCCAATGTTGTTTGTAAGGCTGACAAAAGGGGGGAGGGATCTTCTCTATTTTCTAAAAGAAATGGAGAGGCAAGTTCCTTTAAATTGTTCAAATTTAATTTGGCATAGATCAGTAGATGATTGTAAATTAAGTTGAATAAGAAAAGATAAATGAATGAAAAAACATATATAGTATAATATTAATGTATTAGAAAGAAAATGGAGAGAAGAAAATTGAGAGGATCCAAATTGGACAAAAGGAGGTTACTGCAATAAATATTCTATTAAAAAATGGAAGATGCCCCATTTCATTGTCGCGTTTCATTCCTCGGCTTATAGCGCATCAGCTTAATCCTCAGAAACACGCGCAAGTATACTCATTGTTGGAGGGCACAAATTTCTCATCCTCAATTTTGTGCTCAATGTCATCCACGTCGTTGGAGATGGTATAGAGGACAATATTCAGACAATATTGATAAATCTTATTGAATTACAAGAAAATGTACTTTTCTTTATAAACCAATGATCTCCCATTTCTCTAATATTTGTGAAGTTTATATTGTATTGCAATGAGAAGACAATTGGTGTAATGAGAGAGTATAAACATAAAATGAGTTTATTTAAACATTGCACGTGGTTATTTGCCCATGAAAAGTCTTTGTTGATTGTCATATCTTGTTGACTATGAATTAGTATTTCTTTTATAATCTTTTTATCTTTTGTTAGGTGGGATAAACCGGTCGTTGTTAGAATACTTTTTTACTAATAATGTATTATGGGTAGAAAGACCGAAAACTTCTCCCTCGTGTTTAATACAATTTTTGTTTTTGTTTAAAGTAAATAACATTTATGAATAATTTGTACACACTAATAATCTCTTCCTCCTCAACAACCAATTACTCGCAATCCAAGCCGTCCACAAGTGTTAATAACATTTACAAATGCCCTATTGACCATGCCTGTGCCGTGCCAAAATGGACGGCATGCACGACGGGCCGGAGGCATAACCCATTATTACCTCTATTCAACGCTCATGCTGGAACAATATGAACTCATAAACAAGAGTTATTTTTTGGATGCAAAAATACCCATTACGTAAGGAAGTTAAATTCATGTTGAGTTGTATAGACTTCACCTACAATTTTTTTTTCCTCTAATTAAAAACATTTACCGTATAATGTTATATGAATATCCATATATATCTTAGAGGATCCTAGACTTTATATGGAAACTGAAGCTCTATTTGTCGACATCATCGCCCCTCACATCCGTATGCGGTGGCTTTCGCACAAAGAACCGCCTCCTACGCCGAAGCGGGTTCGAGGGGCACGACATGGGTTTAAATCCAATTTGTTCTAGCACGAATCGATTTAAAGGTCGAATGAGATTGCAATTTACATTATGGGTTATTCTTTGATCTTTAATTCGCGTGTCATTTCAACTCAGGTCTTGTATTTTGAGTCGGGCTAATTACTTTGATATTAACCAAAGATTATAAAAATAATATAAACAATCATTAGTTATTTTTTCTACCTAAAATTTGTATTATCCAAAGATTATATTATAAACATTTGCAATTTGATTTGACCCAATTCTAACCCGATACTATATTTTTTTTGTTTGCATCTAGACCGATTATCCCTGTTCTAAATTGATTTATGTAAAGCTAAGGCAATACTGGCAATAAATAGGTTTTATTTAGACTTGATCCGAAAAATTGACCTAAACCGATCGTCAGACTTGACCCGAATGGTCTAATCAAACTAGTGCGATACTCTATCATGACTCGTTACCCAATTGATCTGAACCAATATAACCCAACACGAATGTTTATTGTTGTAAACTAATAAACTTGATAATAATCAACTTTTTTTTTTACTAATTTGTCCAACATGCTTTTTTTTTCTTTTGTCTAATTTATCCAACATACTAGGAGTACCTTTTTTTTTTTACCAATTTGTCCAGTAGCTTCGGCGGAATGGGTCCAAATAAATGTGATCCTTCTCAGTGGCGGAGACAGGATTTGAATTTAGGGGGGCGAAAAATTTTAGAGGGGGCGAACGACTTATTTCATAAGGTACTTTTAAAAAATTTCGAAAAATTTCGCTAAAAACTTCAAAATTTTCAACCGCCAGGGGGTGCGACCGCCCCTGCTA
>JAIUZE010007425.1:0-49550 GCA_022085475.1 Heliosperma pusillum | reverse complement strand
GGTTCGTGAATGGATGGTAATATGTTGGATATTATGTGATCATCGCATGACTTGACTTGGTTTGTCTGTCGAGTCTCAATCTTATCAATCTTATACCGCTAACGGTGAGATGCAAGCCCTAGTGAGAGTATTCGATTGCCTAAGAGTGTCTTTCCCGAGTCTTTGAATATCATGATGAATTCGGATTTGTGCCTCTTATGTTCTTATCATTATCTATAGAATTGTCTATCTATTCTTATTGCAACTCACATGTATATATATATGCATGCTTTACTTTTGTATTTTCTTATATGTACGTTAAAGGTGATATGGCTGGGAGAACCCGGAGTTACTCCCCACTGACTGTGGCGTTCATGTTTTTCATGAATGAACAGGTTGCTTGCATGGATTGACTTTTTGGATATGATATTTTGGGGTTCGGGTGTGAGCTAGCGGGCGTTGTCCCTGGAAGATTAACCTCTAGACGATTTTAGCTTATTTGCTAAACACTTGTTCTTTGTTAACATTTTGAGAGACTCCGTCTCTTTGTTATTTTCCGCACTTAGTTGTAATATTTTGACACTCCTGGCTTTATTTAACTTGCATGTATAAAGGTTTTTAAAAACTACTTATTATTTCCGCAATATAATTCACATGCTTGTTTGTTTATTATTTCCGCATTCGCGAGGGTTGTCACAAGTGACCCAAGCCCGGATCTGATATGACCAAATATGAACCGACCCGATATTGACTCGATAAGATTGATGATTGACAATTATTAAGGTTAATACTGATCCAAATGACAACAATATATTAATAGGGTTTAGTTTGATACATTTGACTTAATAATAAAGTAACTAAATTTAATAATATTCGAAAAGTTACATTATTAGTATAAAATTGAAATAATACAAAAAAGTAACTAGACCGATAATTACCTAACCTAGACTAGTATATCAATTGACGCGGACCAATAACAACTCGATCTGAGTCTAACTCGACATGAGAGGTTAATTGTATCGGGTGGAGGTTGAGTCACTTCGGATAGGCCATGCAGAATTTGCAAGAAATTGGGTCGAGTCGAGTCTGGTCTTTCTGCTTTGATCCGTGTTATCAAGTTATTTAGATATAATGACGAGTTTAATGATAATAAACATTGTGGTTAGATCAGACATGGCTGGATCATTTTGGATCCCGGTTCAGGTGCGATTAGGTTATTCGGACTAATTCATTTGAGCCAGGTGAATTTTACCACGTCTCCTAGTAAACATGAGAATGTTGTTGATTTAGATGTGTGTCTCGATTCAAAGGGAAGGGACCTAAGAAACGAGTGCAAAGTGTTGAACCTCAAGAGTTCTCAGGCTACACTAATCTGGGAGTAAAACTATCAAAGAGGAACTATATATTGTCATAACAGGCAAAAAAAGAAATCAGAATTAAAAAACAATACAGTAGATATCCTCATAAAAAGGGTCCTAGTTAAGCGTTTTGATGCAGTATATATAACAGTCAGCATCCTGTACTGTTGTACATAATCCAGCAAGAACTGTCGGATGCTGTCGAAAACTCAGAAAACTATCTTGATTAATAAGCCACAGCCAGTTACAAGGCCGATATACAATGTTTTTGCGTGTTCTTCTAGGCCGACATGCCTTCAACATCGAGCTGAAGTAGTTAGAAATTAATTTCACGTCTTTCAGCAAAAAACTTTCCAGTGGCCAACTGTCCAGGAAGCAATGCAAGCCAAACCCCGGTATCAGCCCCATCTTCGACTGATATATTCCCAGCCCAACCCGTCATAGCAGTTTTTACAGATCCCGGACAGAAACAGTTTATGCTTATTTTTTCACCATCGGGTCTAGCATCGAGTTTATTAGCCATATACCTAGTGTAACAATTGATTGCCAGCTTTGACATGGAGTAGTCTGTGTAGGTCTCAGGCCATCCTCCTGTTGTCCAACTTCCATCTTTTGCTTGTTCCACAAAATTTTTCAAAGTTTCGTCGATAAATTCTTCCGTAAGTGTTTCATCATCAGCTAGTTGTTCTCTCAAGGATTCATCTGAGATTTTCTGTCCAGGAGAAGCGGAAATGACACTAATTTGTATTTTTTGTGTTTCTAGTTAAATAAATTCACTGTCCAGCTTCGTCGAACCAGTGAGAACAAATATTTCAGTAGAGTACTTACATTTCTTTTGCCATTCAATCTCCCAAGCCTTGAGCTGACATTAACAATACGAGCACCAGAAGTCGAAGGCTTCATTAAAGGGATCATCGCTTCAATTACCTGCTTTGTACCATGATAGTTTGTATGTATAACTTGCTCTGCATGTTCAACAGAGTTCTCTGATCCAGCATTGAAATTAATTCCTGCATTATTCACCTGTTGACAAAGATAAAATAAACGATTATGATTTGATCCCAGGTCATGAGTATCACAGCTCATAACTTTACCAACTAAGCTAGTTGACATGTATATGCATAAGAATAATGAGTGATTACCAAAATATCTAATCCGCCATAGGTTTCCTTAAGCCAGTCGCAAAACACGGCGATAGAAGAAGGGTCAACAATATCCAACTGATGGAAGTCGACGTTAAGGCCAACCTCCTGCAGCACCTTGGCAGCTTCAATCCCGACATTGACGTCTCTCGACGTAAGCACGACTGTCATCCCATGACCTGCCAGCTGCCTACTTATCTCAAACCCAATGCCTCTGTTTCCTCCTGTCACCACTGCAATTGTTTCGGATGTCCACCACCTATGTCACTCCAATACGAGAAGACAAGTATTAGATAAAAACAATTGGACAATCTAATAAGGAAACCAAGACATGTTTTTGACAATACAACACACTCCGTATAATTTATTAGCCCGCAAACATAAATGGAACGGCCTTACAGGTGAGACCGTCTTATTAACGTATTTGAATCCTCTCCACTAAGGAGGGTCTAGTACCTCGTTTAACAAAGAGGAGAGGGTAAGGTGATAATTACATCATTTATTTAGTTACTGGACCTCCAGTTTGAAGAGGATTCAGACTCGTATTAACCCATACAATTAAATGACAAATACATAAGGATATGAGTTAACCTCCCGAACTATATGGTCTCATTTACAATGCCTTGGCATAGGGCGGGTCGGACCGGGCTGCTAGGGATGTGACCTAGACTTGACCAAGGGCAGGCTGGGCTGGCGGGCCTCACATATATTTTTTTCTTTTTTAAAAAAAATTCCTAAAATGGCAGGCATGGCTGGAAATATGGAACTCGGCCCAACCTGGCTCTTGGGCGGGCCTAAGGGCCGGGCCTGGCCATAAGAGGCCCAGATGGCGAGCCGGGCCAAAACGCCGTTGATTGATAGCCCTTTGACATGACAATGACAAAATTACCCAACACCTAAAGGTATCGGCAAATGACGATGTAAAGGAAGTCAGATGTACGTAAAGCTTAGGGTAAATCTTACCTCAATTACCTCATACCTTAGGTTAGCAACACAAAATGATTATTGTTTTGAGTCGACGTATCATGTGATAAAAAAACATATTGTATAAACGACAGAAAAAAGGAAGGAAATAAATACCGTTGATGGTCGGAATAAGGGATGGTACGAAGGAGAGAAATTTCATGGAGGCGTTTTTCACGACGTTCTTTAGAGCGTTCTTTGGTGCCTCCTCCCATTATTATTGTTTCTTAATAATTTGTTTGGAATTGTGTAAGAGAAAATAATGTTATGGTGTAATTGTGAGAGGTTGTCCTTGTATTTGTGTGTTTTTACGTGTTTGCATGTCCTATAAAAAAGCTAGAGACAAAACTAACTAATAACCAAATTCAACATATCTACGTATGTTGTTTTTTTTATTATAGGGATGGATTTTGTTGGGATGCTAGGCATCTATGCTAGCTTTCCGGATCTCATCAAAATTATGACCTATAAATCTATAATCCTCTACTATCTTAACAAAAAATTATGAAAATGTGACCTATAAATGGATTAAAAGCCAACGGTGAACACTAGGACCTATGGTTAATCCACTTGATTACTTCCTCCGTCCGGTCAATTGTTATCCTTTTATTTTGGCACAAAAACCGAGGAAAGAGTGGAATACCATTTGTGATTTCACTTAGTGGATGACAAATGTACAATAATTTCATTGGGTAATCAAAGTACCCATGGTTTACCTTCCTAACATATAAATGACAACAATTTACTGAGACGCCCTAAAAATGAATAAAACAACAATTGACCAGAACGGAGGGAGTGTATGTTTAGTAATGGGGGAATTTTTATTTTATTTTATAATGTTTTTTTTGTGTAAGAGGAGTCACAATGACGAATATAATATTGAGGTCACAAGTAAAGTCACTTGATTTTACTAGTTAAATTAACAAAAATCTACCTGATAAGAAAAATTGTAAATATAATACAATACTAGTCATTGTTTCCTTCTTGTCGATCAATTATGACGTAACGACCAAATTTAGGTCATCACATACAAACGAGTTCATGATCGATCATAATGAAAAGTAGGCTAACTTTCGTAATTCATATTGTGATTGTCGATTGGTAAAGGTGATCACTGGTCGGACAAGTTTGAGCTAGGCCGAGTCCAAAAGGCCAAACCTTATCTACGCATCATGCCTTGACAATAATTACTATGGAGTACGGAGTACTATTGTAACATGGAATAACAAGAATTTAAATACACGCAGGTCTAGCCCTGTCAAATTGACCTAGCTATAATGACCAATATACTCGAACTATACTGAATCTGAACAGACCCCGAAAACCAAATTGATAACCCCATCGAATTTAACCCGATTGTTGATCGATTGTTCGTACAAACAAATGAAATAGGTGGCCAGGTTTTATTTTTACATACCCTTGCTATGATAGGCCACGCCGGCCCCCTTCTCCCTTATGTTTTGTAGTAGTGGCTCTAAGAGTGGTTAAAGTGGCCGTGAATAGGTGCTAACAGCGGGTCTATGTTACAATAAATATGGGTTGCTGTGTTTTGAACAGGCCAAGGGGTCGTTCAATTCGAGCATTTTTTATGCAGTGATACGGAAGATGTGGACTCCACAAACATGTTGCGCACCTCATTTTAAAATTAATTTCATCTCTTATTATAATCTTACCTCAGCTCAATTCACCTAAATCGAAAAAGAAGTTATTATTATCATTATTTGGGTTTTTTACATCGTAGTTTGCGATGTTCAAAATTGTTGTGGACCGATAAACTGGCCGGTCCAAACAAGAGTGAGATGGATACAATTCGTTCCGGTCTTCTGGACCCCACTAAAAATTATTGACATGTCTCTAGTCCGGTCTGATCTGGTTCACACTTATGGAAAAAAAATTGAAAAATCCCTTTCTTTGTTGATCTTGTGCGGTCCAAATCCGAAAAACTAGACCAAACCTAAAAGGTTTCCAATCTGATACGGTCCCAATCCCCTTCTCACCGGTTCACTTTATGGGCTTGGATGGTAAGATGGTCCGGTCTCCGTGACCATCTGGTTCGGATTTGGACATGTGACCACCTATATGTGGTTGTAACGCCCCGAAAAACAGACATGCAGCTCAAAATAGCTCTTTTTATTATTAATAATGGCAGCGGAATTACAGGGCGTCACCGCCGTATTTCCTCTTCGGAAAATACAAGGCTTTTACAATAAAGATATAAATACACTTGAAACATCTAAAACTAAAAACTCTATTTAATTGAATTATACATCTTATACGGCTTATTTACTATATGAAATCCTCACACTTGACCCTCCCTGATACTTGTACCTGAAAAAGAATGAAAGTAACGAAATCAGTCAACCACAGGCTGAGTATGACTCTGGTTGCCTCCACCGGCCTTAGACTCTCATTTCCTATTTTATCTCTTTTATGTCTCACATATAAATAATATGCCACATGAGTATCATCCATTCATTATTAAATAGACATGCACAACTGTCATATCAGCATGTAACATTCATTTCACAATAATATATAACGGTCTACCATTACTGAAGTGAGACACATTACGGAGTCATTACTCCCCTGGGCTAAGCCCTCCTCCATGTACACAGGACCATATAATTATTTATGTAACCCCCTGCCTGGCACTTTCACCAGTAATAACCAGAACCGTAGTTCTCATATCATGGAGTCGTGCTCCCTTCCATGTACACAGGTTAAATTTGTAATGTCATCCCTCTCCTGTAATCGTATCCCGAATGCTACAATTGGCCAATTATACATTATAAAACTGTACCAGCATGACAAACATTATAGCATATAGGACATAAATATAAGATAGACAAAATATAACGATCATAAGATGAAATTTACGATAAATATAATATAAGCGATTATTTCTAACCTCGTCTTATTTTAAGCTAAATATTACTTATATCGACGAAGGGTCCCGAAATCATACTAGCATTATAATATAACGGCTCTACTACAAAACTTACGGATAAAATAATATAAACAATTACTTATACTATCCTCTTATTTTATTTATGTATAAGACGGTAACCAAATAATTATAACGACAAAGGGTCCCGAAATCATACCTTAACCCGTATATATAAAGTAATAACTACACGTCGATGAGATATATTTGTATTCTGGCATCTCTCATTTTTTTTTCTTCTTATTTCTATGTGTTATCAACATGACTATTAGGCCTTTTATAGCCAAATTTAAGGTCGGCTTATCAAGTTAGTAATGAAGTTGGATTTTACAACATCTTTCTTAACTACTAAGAAAGCTAACTTACAAAACTAACGTCACTTAGTTTATCAATTGGTTTGAGTGACATGCATCAATTAACCTTATCTTAAGATGTAAAGAAAAAAATAGAACTATTATTATTATTATTATATTTTTCGGGTTATTACAATGGTACCCTAATATTTATTTGAATTCGAGCTAAGTGATATCCTTACTTTTTATAATCATATCAATGGTGCCTTCTATCTTGACAAATACTCAAATAACTAAATTTCGAATTTTTGACCAGTTAAATTTTACTAGAAAAAAAATATGTTTGCAGATACTTAATCAAAAATTTTGGTAACGGTTTTTTGAAATTATTGACAAAATATCATTAAAAAAATGCATAAGTGAAGCATCGAAAAGAGAGAAATTAAGATTATTATAATTATAATTTTCAATTTTTATAATCTAGTTTAACAAATTAAGCTAAGTTCAATTCAGACATATATAATCCAAAATAAGATGACTTTTAGACTAATTAATTTTTTTTTATATGCAAAATTTAGGTTTAAGGATAGTCTTACCCAGTTCAAAGGTAGGACATATCATCAGTCTCATTGTGAATTTAAAGTAATGTTTACCGATCATCAATCAACAAAGTTATATTTTAACTCAATAGAAATCGAGTCTCTAAATCCATGACCACAAGATATGTATAGACATTGCACTCATAGAAATGCGGGTTCATCGTGAGAAATTACTTTGATTTTGTGCATTGCTGATTGTAAAAGTTTTGCCGTTTAGGTCACTTTGACTTTGACTTGTTTGCTCATTGGCTAATTGTGCTTAACAGATTAGGTACTAATGCAGTATGCGGCTTCCAACGTTTTCCACTTGAAAAGATTGGCCTGTTGGCTGTGGCAAAGGGAGAAAGAGGCGAATGGTAAACGCACTCCCTCCATTTTATCTTTATTGCGCGTATTTTAACTTTGGTGTTTCTAACGTGTTACGTGTGCCCTAAATACACACGTTAATAGCCTTAAGATGAAAGGAATTTTTAGATATTCTCATTAGTCATGGTAAAAGTAGCTTTATATTTATATTTTTATGAGAATATCTTGAGATTTCTTCCATATTAAGCTTATTAATGAGGGCACACGTTAGAAAAAAACCGTTTTAACTTTTAGATATATTTATTAGAGTATATTAGATAGTATTATATTAAGATATTAGGAAAGATATTATTATGGTTATCATAATAATAT
Organism: Heliosperma pusillum; assembly: GCA_022085475.1. Taxonomy (NCBI): domain Eukaryota; kingdom Viridiplantae; phylum Streptophyta; class Magnoliopsida; order Caryophyllales; family Caryophyllaceae; genus Heliosperma; species Heliosperma pusillum. The sequence goes on along the minus strand of JAIUZE010007425.1, from coordinate 41,594 downwards.
CCTATAGAATATTTAGGAATATTCTTGGATTATTCCCCAAGACGGTCTACTATATATGTAACCGATTTCATTAATGATAAACCACCTGATTCAGTTATCTCTCCCTTTCATATTCTGACATGGTATCAGACTAACATCGATCCTCTCTAAAACTCTTCCGCTTGCTACAACATCGTGCCCAAATCGCTGGCCGGAGATGGCGGTCGTAGTACCATCTCCGGCTGGTCATCATCACGTACCAGCTATTTTCTTATATATCAAATATAGTATTATTATTAGGAATAAATGAATCCTAGGGTTCCTAGTTTCCTACCCACTTTCCCCATCCCCGTAATCTTCTTCTATCCCACCCACAAACAAAAGTCTCCCCTGCCAATCACAATTAACATCATCCAATTCCAATTAACCCACTATCAAACCAAAATCCATTACCAACCATTGCGTACCTCCTGCTTCTCGTCCAAACCGCAACCTTTCCACACTTTCACACCATCGCCCCTCCGTCATCACCTATGCCCTTACCCTTACCCCTAGGATTATATACTCCTATTAGGAATAAATAGATATATCTCTACCCTCCTCCGTTCGTTGATGTTGTTTTGCCGCCGCCGATACCGCCGTTGCTGACTCTGTCCACGCCGCCGCCGTCAACACACTTGTCGCTGTCCTCTGTCCTCTGTTGCTACGGCAACCATATCTGCCTTGTTGCTACGGCAACCGCCACCAGTCTAAACCTCTTCACGTCCCGTCATCGCCGTCTCCATGTCCGCCTAGGGTTCGCCCAGCAACCACCCCTTCCTACCGGGCCGGGTGGTATGACTCCGACGGCCGTTTACTTCGTAAACTTCGGACGTGTGTTTTATACTCTGGTTTAGTATTATTGTTTTATTTTGTTTGAACGGTTGAGTTTGCTTCGGCCCTCAAAGTTCCGGTGTTTCACGAGCTTGCTTCGGCCCTCGTGCACTGTTTATTTTATTTTATATTGTCGGTGTTTCACGAGCTGCTATGGCCCTCGTGCACCTTGACGTCTAGTTAGTTTGTGTCTCACGAGTTGTTTCGACTCTCGTGCACAATTAGTTTTATTAGTGTGGCTCTTTTAATGGCATGATCCCGACAAAGGCAAGACACTACATTTTGTGAAAGCGTCGACAACGATCAACTCGGCTCATCTCCGCGGCATCAGCAACTATTCTTTTTCGTCCAGTCAAAGTGTCCGTGAACTACCGCTTTGACTGAGGGGGTGTATTAGACTATATTAGATAGTATTATATTAAGATATTAGGAAAGATATTATTATGGTTATCATAATAATATCCTATAGAATATTTAGGAATATTCTTGGATTATTCCCCAAGACGGTCTACTATATATGTAACCGATTTCATTAATGATAAACCACCTGATTCAGTTATCTCTCCCTTTCATATTCTGACAATATTTTTAAAAAAATTGGTGTATAAATGCCCATTTGACCATCAAACTTAAATACAAGTTACAAAAAAAGGAAATGAGAAGTTATTTAACTAGATAGAATAATCATTTTATAATATGAATATCACAAAAAGAGTACAATAAAAGGTAAATAGAGGGAGTATTAAACTGTGCTATAATAATATGTATCGGACAACAAATCATTGGGATGTAGCTTATGACTTATAGTTGTATGAGCGTTTTAATTTTTTTTTTCTTGAAGAATTAAGAAAAAATTCGACGATTATATTGAGCCATACTGCCGGTGATTCAAAATAATTATTTATTGGACGACCAAATCTATTGTAAGATCGCAGGCTAATACGCCAATTAAAAGATCGAAAAGGCCATGGCACGAACATATTCTGCGTTGCATGATTCATTCATCTAGTCCTACCTGTTTAGGTGCTGTGGAAATCCAAGACTTGATACTAGTAAGTAGTTTTCTCAAAAAAACAAAAAAAAAATTATAAAAATTGGTAAATGTATGAATTTGGAAAGTCGACGCAATTCATAAAAAAAAACTAAAATATAAATTTAAATAATCGGATGGAGCTAGACACAAAATTAATTTTGGTAATACTACTTATTATTATATTGGTCTTATATACACCGGCATTAAATGATAATGATTATCTATTTATCTTAGCTTAATGTAAACCATGATTAAAGGGATCAATCTTTGTGGAGGGGAAGACATAACTTTTACAACTCTATATATAAATTTTAGAATATTGGTTCGATTGATATGGATTTAACAGTCATATCATACAGCAATAAGTCTTGCTTGTGATGGAGTGACCCGTCGCAAGCCTGCGATGGGTCAAATCTCCCTCACAAAGAGCAAGTGGCAAGACAAGGGCAGTATGTGGATTATACATCTGATGTACTATCACAGATAATATAGTTTTTGAGCTTTACAATAAAAATTTTGAGTTTAGTATTAAAAATTATGAATTTTACTATAAAATTTTTGAGTTCATTAATTTGAATATTAAGTTCAAAAAAATTACAATAAAACTCAAAAAAACATTACATATAAAATTTAAAATGTAATTTATAAACTTTAAAATGCTCGAAAAAAATGCACAAAAACTCAAATTTATACTAGTCTGAGGTAGTACCTCCAATGTATAATCCTTTTTTTCCAGGCAAAGGGGACTCCACTTGCACCCAACTTGCCCCACACTTGCTCTTTGTGAGGGGGATTTGACCTGTCGCAAGTTTGCGACGGGTGGATCCGTGACAAATGAGAATTTGTGATCTTCCAAAGACATTTTTCTTTCTTATCAATAAATTGATAAATTAATATTCCTTCTTTTTAGAGTAGTTTCTAATATCTATACTAGATACTTACCTGTTAAGACTAATAGTTTGTGCTCTCTTCACTCATATAGAAACACCTAGAAAGCAAAAGAATACTTTTATAGGGGAGTGATTAGAGCCACATGATTATGATTATGATTATGATTATTCTTTTGTTAATTAATAAAACAAAAGAGGGATTAATTATATTAGGGATATTCTAATCCTACTCTTTTATTTTTGCATATTATATATAGTACTCCTAAAAAATTTTGACTGTCTATAATTCTTGTTTACGAACTCCAAAAGCGACAAATCTTTTTTCCAAACTAAACATCTCGTGAAGACGATTAATATGGAAAAAATCGTTACTTTATAAACTCGTAGCCATGAGATATAGTCAGTCAAAATTTAATTGATTACAATAATTTTTATATAAATCCGATTTGTAAGAATGAATAAAATTATACAACTAGTATACACCTATAAAGTTAGACACTAGTATCATCAATTATTGAATATAACATACGTTGGACCCAATTACGTGAGAATAATACATAGATAGGGGACCATTAATATGTTAACATGTCATTAGTTTAAAGTTTGAACTACATATACTAGTAGCTTCAGCTCTTCATTTCACTTAGTATATATTGTTAAGGTCACTTAGGCTCTCAAATCAAACTTGGATATCTCTAATTACACGATGAACAACGATGTCGACGATAGCGAAGGCGGTGATGACGATTCAAATGCGCCCGAGGTGATTCAGAAGAAGGTGACATAAAAAAAAAAAGTTGACTGAAATGGCAAGTCATAAGGCAAAGGGAAGGTCACGCCTTTCTTCCAGTTTTTTTTCTTTCTATTATCGTATTTTTCACTGTTATGTACAACTTACGAGTATGTAATACGGAGTATGTCTCTTGTAGAATTGGTAGTGCTCGTTGTTAGTCCGTACTTACTAGTCTTGTACTCTTGTATGTTAGAAATATGGGATTAACAACGTCATATGCTATCTTATTTATAATGGAAATTTAGTTAAGGGTTACGGAGTATTAGTTTGCTGGCCATCGTTCTTATTAGTCCTATATATGCTAGACATTATGTTAGTTACAAGATCAAGGACTACATTAGTGAGGTTTAAATTAAAACGAAGCTACGGCTGAAAGTATATACAATCATTATAATTAATTCTTATTGAATACATATTTCGATCAGTTTCAAGCTTTAAGAATTTCAGTAACTCTTATTTGTAACCAACTACTTACTCTTTTGTGAAACAGTTGTAAGGAAAACAAGATGGTTAATGGTGTCATAACACCGGCCAAAAGAAAATATTATTTTTGTTTCAAAAATATTGAAAAAAATGAGAAAAAATTCTAAAAATTGTTATTGTGTGGATTGAACCTACACGCCCATGGCTAAGGTGGTAGATACTAGATACTACAAACAACTATTGCAATAAGAGTTGCACATGATATTTCACTTCTCTAACTTAAATGTTTCTAAAAAAGGCAGGGCGGGTCGAGGGTACGTAGGGTGCTGTCCTTTTTACCTCGGCAAGTTGCGGAGGCAAGTTTTGTCGTTCTAAAATTGTCAAAATTTTCAATCTTCAGCGAGGACAAGCGCTTCTGCTAGCCTTCAGTCGCTCCAACACTACACGCACCTGCATAAGATCGTAGTTTATACTAAATTATTGAGGTATTGAAGAAGTATATATTAGGCGTTGAATGTTAAAACAAATGTTCTATTGTCAAACTGATTCGATTCAGTTTGAATATTGCTATATTTGGTTTCAATTTTAGCTCAAATTGATTCGGTAAACCGTGTTAAATGTGATTCTCAAATAATGTATTTTCGGTGCGAGCTGATCTGACGAACCAAATAAAGACACATCATATTTAATCAAATTTATCAATCTTAACTTGCTAATTACCAAATATTTTAGCTAAGTCTGGTAGTTAGTGGATTATATTAGTCAACATTCTATAAATGTCCTTGTAAGATTACAATTCACAACACTTCACTATTTACTAGTCTGGACTACAAAGAACTATGCTAATTAAATGAGGATACATTTTACAATAATACAACTTACAAGGACATTTATAGAATGTTGACTTGGAGTAATAGATTACTTTCAGCATAAGTAGATAGATTGTAATTGACAGATTTTATTAGATAGCTTGACCAAAATATTTTAATCAACAGAATTAGTAACAATGTTCGTTAATTATTAGATATTAAGATTAATACATTTTTTTCTGGTAAATTGAAATAAATTTTCATATTCAACAATATGCCAATCAATATGATGGGGTGAGCAACATGATATTTTCAATATGTTGTTTATCAAACACTAAAACCAATACTACGTATATTTTTTGGTCAAATTGGCTAACATCTATGTTACAAATTTACATTCATCTAATTATGATAATTTACTTTTGTAATATGTTAATGATAAAGTAATACACCAATTATCAAATTAGGTCAACATAAATATGGAATATAGTTTAGGCTAAATTACAAATAAGCACCATGTATTTACGTATTTTTACAAATAACCACCACGTATTTACGTATTTTTACAAATAACCACCACGTATTTACGTTTTTACAAATAACCCCCAACTTTCACTGTATATTCCCCAATCACCACCGTATTTTTAACCTGAACATCGTTTTTTTATTTCCTGACTTGTTAATTGACATTTACGCAAATTTTCCAAATTACCCCCATTTAATAATACAAGTCACAAACACAATCAATAGCCAAATAATTAGTGTAATCCTCATCTTTCCCCAATTCATTCAAATGGACTAACCCTAAATCAATCAATCAGCCAAATAATTAGCTGCTCAACCAATTGTGCTAATGGCGTAGCTTCTCAAAATCACTTGACATGCCTCTTTCCTTTATTTATCTGTTTCTCAGACATTAATTCCTTCCTGATTCTATTATCAACCATTTTCCCATATCTATCGGCAAACACTTCAATATTGCTGGCAAAGGGGAACGAAAATGGTAAGTTTGAGGGTGATTGAGGTGGTTCAAGGTAAAATCATCCCATGGGTAAGGTTCTTAAATCTGTAATTATTGATTGATTTAGGGTTATTGAGTTTGAATGAATTGGGGAAAGAAGGGGATTAGACTAGTTATTTGGGTAATGGACTAATGGATGTGTTTGTGACTTTGTGTTATTAAATGGGGGTAATTTAGGAAATTCGCGTAAATCGTCAATTAACAAGTCGAGAAATAAAAAAAAACGATGCTCGGGGTAAAAATACGGTGGTGATTGGGGAATATATGGTGAAAGTTTGGGGGTTATATGTAAAAACGTAAATACGTGGTGGTTATTTGTAAAGATACGTAAATACATGGTGGTTATTTGTAATTTTTGCTATAGTTTATCACAAAATTGGATTTCATTTATAATGGTTTATATTCGTTACAAGTTTGTATCAGGTCAAATAAACGATAGAACCAAATGACATGTCCATTGCCTAAAGCCTCGAGGAGACGGTGCAATGGCCCCCATGCCCATAGCCAGAAATAGGACACGTGGTCTTGTAATACGATACGTGGCAGATAGACACAAGCTTTACATTTTACAAGCCCTGTAATGAAGACACACTTAAAACGAACTTCAAGTTTAGCCCTGCAATTTAACAACCACCAATCCTCTCTAAAAACACAATTAACATTATTTATCAAAAAACGCTGAAACGATTTTATTAGCCTGACATAATATCCTTGACTGATTCTGTGAAGCTTTACTATCATGGCGTTAAGGGCAGTTTTGGTAACTTCTCTAATCACTTTTATCATCGAATGGTTGTGGTAGTAAACTTGTATTGCACATATTCGTACGAGCGTACCTTGCAGAATTGATCAGATTCGTATGCATGACCTCACTTAACACCCGATTTGTGGATCCCGCTATTGACACATAACCCAAATTGACCCGATCTGACAATACGATTTATTATTTCTAGATAACTTGATAATAACAGACGCCAAGATGACTCAAGAATAAGCATTGACCTTATTTGAATTCGGTAAATTCAAAAATGACCCGACCTAAATTGATCCAATTCGGTTGACCTGTTTGCCTAGGTGGAATTGAGTTACACTTTTCCACTAGTACAATCTAGCACCCCACATATAGTGGAGTTAGGGGGCTCCCCCGGATAAAATTCTCGAAGTTTTTAGTTAAATTTTAGTATTTTTTTTTGTTTAATTAGTCGTTCGTCCTCAATAAAATTTTCCGCTTTATGTTCAAATCCTGACTCTGATACCGTTCGTAAACAGACGAAGAGTATGAACAACAAGATGAGTGTGGTACTGAAAAGAGGAAGCCGCAGCATTGGTACAAAACCAGCTTCCCTTCCAAAAATGAAGGCGTTCGCTTCAGGAATGGCTCACAAAGGAAAACCCAGAGCTACGTACACTCCGGTCTACGTAGCATTAGGGATGATATCGTTTGCGGTTGTGTTGGGTCTTCACACGGCGAAGCAGCAGTTTATGCATGCTCCGGCGGTGCGGGTTAAGAAGAGCCGAAGAGAGACGGTTCCTGAAGTGGTGGAACCGGACCGTGTGGCGCAGGAGTCGGAGAATTTCATTAACAAGTCTCTGTTTAGGAAGGTTGCACATGTTCAAGAGTTTAATACTCCTTTGGATAATCCTATTCATGGAAATCCTCTCGTTAAGTATGTCCTTTATTACTCGTAATATATTCGCAAAGACCTTTTCATTTGACTTTCACCTAGTTTTTGTGATGATAGTTTGACCATAACTTTCGACATGAATTAATTTTATTGTAAATATATTTTCGGGAAAGATATTTTGATGACGAATATGAATATATTAGTTTCTACTCCCTCCGTCTCGGTCATTTGTTTACCTTTGCTTTTGGCACAATTATTAAGGAAATGGTAGGGGACCATTTGTGGTGGTACTTGGTGAATGACATGTGGACAATAGTCCCATTGGGTGATCAAATTACTCATAGATTACCATCCTAATTTAGAAAGGTAAACAAATGAATGAGATACCCTAAAATGGAAATGGTAAACAAATGACCGGGACGGAGGGAGTACTTATTAATGGTCAAAGTGCTACTTCAAATAGGAAGGAAGCTCTTTTGTGAAACAGAGCGAGTACAATACGGTCATTCTTTGTCAAGAATTCTCTCCGGCTCGGTCATTTCTTTACTTTTATTTTATGTAATTGTGAATGCAGGGAAGGCCGAGTGGAATCTCTAAAGAGTGTAGGGGTAGACCCAACGATAGCCGCCGGAGATGTGCAACGGTGAGGCTCACGCGAACACCCGGAGATGATCGATGCGCTAGCCACAAGCAACTTGTGTTTGCTAATGTTTTTGGAAGCTTACTACTGTTGAGACATGTGTTTTGCGGTTGTTGCTTGCGTCGTCTATCTTTTCTTTCCTTCCCTACTCTTCTGTTTTGCGGATTTAATAATACGCATGTTATCAACTTATCATAGAGAGAACTCTTAACTGCGTTTGTTAGTCTCTTCATTGTGTATGAAGCTTAACCTTTTGTGCCTATTAATTACTCAGTACAAAGTTTGTTTGAATCTCGGCACATTGTGAGTGAGACGGTCGCATTATGTGAAAGGCCAATTCATTTATTAGCGCTAAATGATTTCTTTTAAATGAATCGTGATAATGTGAGGTCGTCTTATTTTATAATTTGTGTTTACCTGATCATTTTAAAAGCAAAATCGTTTTAAAGTGATTTTTGAATTAACGAGAATAGGGTAGATGGTAAAAATCCGAGGGATTGTTGTTTGTCGTCGATAATTTACATTTAGCTATTCTTGCAAATGACGTCTCCTAAACCTTCTTTATTTTCAACTAACATTATTTAAAACGGTCGTAAACCATTACAAGCTTGTGACGGTTACAAGTAATAAGCTAGTGTTTTACATCGATTAGAAGAATATAGAAGGCTTCAAGAAAGTTGTGGGAAGTCAATTGACAAAAGAAAGAAAGAAGTGGATAAGCCTAGCCCGTTCAAGAGCCTTCTATGAGTGACCTTGTACGTTCTAGACTACACTTTTAATTTATTTGAGGTGACAATGGCTTTTTTTTCACATAACTTCTCACTCTTTTTATTTAGCATCGTGATCCAACTGAATTCAAACTATTTCACTTTGTTTGCAAATTACAACCACAAAGAGCCAATATTATTACAAGAGTATCCATTTTAATAATTATATTCATTGCTATATTTGAAGGAAAATGGCTATGAGGTCAGCAATGGTAAGTTATTTGTCGCCCAAGTAACGTTACTCGAGTCTCAACCCTGTTCAATATGTGACGAGCATATATGTCACAAATTTGTGATGTGTCAAATATCACTTATATGGGTAGAGACATGGCATTTAGTACTTATAGGCATCACAAATTCTCATTTGTGACGGACACTATCCGTCGCAAGCTTAAGACGGATACCATATTCTCTCACAAAATATCCATCAAGGGTGAGTGGAGAAACACATGGGGGGTGCCCACCTTGTCCCCTCTACCCATTTCCTCTCACAAAATACCCGTCGCAAGATCCGATCCGTCGCAAGCAAGACCTACTGTATAGGCATTCTGATTTTTGTCCTATCTACCCAAGTAAATGATATTTAACCCGTTACAGGTTTGTGACAGGTATTTACCTCTATAAGGGAGACTTACTTATTTTCTTGTCAATAAAATTCCCCCACATAGTAATGATTAGACCTGGCAAAACTGACCCGACCCGAATAACCCGACCCGATAAGGCTGACCCGAGACCCTAAAGCGACCCGAAACTGCATGACCCGAGAATGACCCGAAACCCGAATTGACCCGACCCGACCCAGACCCGACCCGAACTTTGACTGACCCGAAAGAGACCCGACCCAAAATAACCCGACACTAAACCACCGACCCACAGACAATCTGATTGGAAATGATCCTAAATGACCCAATTTCTGACGATTAGGGGTGATAATGAGACGAGACAGCCCATATGCAGCTCAAGCTCGGCTTGATCCAAGCTGGCCCGTGCGAGTTTGGCTTGACGCTGAGCTTAACTCGAAAACTAACTTGATCATTTTGACCGAAAATGGCTTAAATAAATCGAATATGAAATTGAAATGGTCTGACCCAAAATGACCCAAACCCGAAATGGCCCAAACCCGAAGTGACCCAAACCCGAAACTGACCCAAACCCGAACGCGACCCGACCCGGCCCGAAAGATTGAGCAAACCCGAAATGACCCGACCCAAACTGACCCGACCCAAACCCGACCCGTTTGACCCATTTGCCAGGTCTAGTAATGATACATGGTAAACAAGTAACTTACACGAAGATAGCGTAAATTCCTTTTTTCTTTTGCAACGTTTTCTAGCTGTGTCACGGCTCTTATTCCTAAAATACTTTAAAAAAGTCTTTAAGACGTGACTTTTTAAAGTCAGAGAATCATTAGGCCTCGTATGCCCCGTCTAAAAGCTTGAGACGAAAATATTCCGTCTGAAATTAGAATTGGTGTTAGAAAAATAAAGTCTAACGACGTTGGTGTCTTGGCAGGCTAACCTCAAGGGAATAAGGCCAGCATTCAAAAACGTCCGTAACTTGGCAACAATTGCAGAAACAAGTCCAAAATTAGAGTCGCAAACAACAAATAGACTTAAAAAGAGCCTAAAAGAAGAGTTGTTACCCAAGGGAAAACCCTTAAGAGACTACGTACCCGTATACGTAGCCTTAGGAATGATCACTCTTTCCCTCTCACTTGGCCTATACACTGCTAAGCAGGAGCTTCTCCACGGCCCTGACGTCCGCGTCAAGAAGACCCGTCGCGAGACACTTCCTGAGGTTGTCGAACCCGATACTGTGGCTCGTGAAGCTGAGGATTTTGTTAAGAAGTCTTTGTTTAGGAAAGTGGCTCATGTTCAGGAGTTTGAGACTACTCTGCCTAACCCTGTTCGTGGTCATCTGTTATCCAAGTATGTGGTTTAATTACTGTTTAGACGTTTGTATTCTTATTAAAAGCGGCTTTAGTAAATGTCACTTGTGAGTTGTGATCTTCGTTAATTACTCACAAGCGACATTTGCTAAATTTAGAAAGGAGATAATTAATTTGGAATATAAAAGTGCGGTTTATCGTAACATGAACTAATTGTGATGCAGGGAACTAAAGGTGGAGTCATTGAAGACGGTGGGAATTGATCCACTTCAAGTTGGTCCATAGTTTGAGTCGTTAATGAGCCGCATACGATTCATTCACGATATCACTCCGTAGAGCTGTATAAATAATGGCAAATTTATGTTTCTAGTCGGATTTGGTTTTCTAATGTGTGACCTTAAGGTACATGTTAATAAGTTAAATATGGCAAGATTAAGAACATATTCTCTCTAATTATGGCATAAATGAGTTTATACTTTAATATCTCATGCGAATATGTTGTGAATCTTACCATATTTACCTTATTAATATGTGTCCTAAGGGCACACATTAGAAAAACCGTAAATATATTGATGTTAACTAAATTAAGTCTATTTTATGTTGGCAAGTCTTTATTCCCTATATATTAATGAAGCGTTTGGTTTGAGGTTTCGGCATATTTAAAGGGAAAAAAGTTATCCGTTTTCTGGGAATGGGTTTACCGTTTATACAAAATAAATATTGAAGTTAATTTCTTTTGGATAGTTTATGAAAAAAACAACTTAAATATTCTCAAACAAAATATATGTTTTTGTGATGATTTTATTGAAGCTAATATCACAAATTCACAACTTATCTAATAGAAAATATATTTAAATATATTAAAGAAATTAATATTTACTTCTTCCATCAGGTCATTTATTTATGTTTAATTTTGAAAAAGACGAAGGAGAGAAGACCAAATTATTTGTGGCTCTACCTATCAGATGACAAGTCGATAATAAAGTAAATAGATAATCAAATTATTGATTAAAACCTCTCAATAAAGTAAGATAAACTAATAATAAAATGAATTCGAAAAAAGAAAAATTATTGTATTCAGAACTTTTACTCGGGAATTCTCCTTAGTCAAAGTTTATTCCGTCAAAAGACTTTGACCAATCATAATTCTTAACTATAAATTCAGAAAACGATAATTTTTTTCAAAGTCAAAAATCTCGTTAATACGTATGGTTTTTTTGTAAAAATAATATTTTCTAAAACCGTAGTTAATAGTTATTGCAGGTCAAAAAAATTTTGCCAAAAAAAAGGTAGAAGTCAGAAAATGGACGCAAATTCTTATTTCAGACGGGCTATTTTCGTCTGAAAAATAAGACGGGATTATGTTGCCACTTTTTGATAAAATGTAACCACAACTTATATCAACTTGTTTTTAATAGTTGTTACATCTAACTATAAAGTGGTTATAAAATTCCGTCTTATTACTTCCGACCAAAATAATCCGTTTGAAACAAGATCAACACGAAAATGAAAAGGTTAGAGTACAATTGAGAAAATCCCATTTAAAGAGAAGTCAAAGAAGTGAGGGGATCCAAAATAGAAGGCGACGTAAGAGAACGTAGAGAAATCCTAGGTGGCGAGCAACAATTGGAGAGTCAAATGTGTAAAAATAATATAATTGGCACAAAACAACTCATTATACTCTTCTCCAAAACCTTAACCCCTTATAATATCATACTGTACAAGTCTACAACAGATGCGATTTTACCTCTCTACTTCTTCTACTTACACTAACAAACAAACAAACTCACAAAATCTCAGATATTTCTAGGGTTTCCATTAATGGTGATGTCTCCGACCTCATCCAAACTTGCAATGTCGATTGTTATCATCCTCGCTTACTCCATGAGTGTCCTCGCTTCTAATGTTGTAAGTTTTCCAGATTTTCAATCTTTTATTATTCTGATGTTCTTTTATTGTTGTGTTGTTGTTGAATTAATCGATTTTTGGTGTTTAATTGAAAATCAGATCTTTTATGAATCGTTTGATGTATCGTTTCAAGGACGATGGAGTGTTTCCGAGAAAGACGGTTATAACGGTAACTTTTAATTTTTTTTTTTTCATTCTTTCAATCTTATAGATGTCGTCGCGTTATATCGTATCGTCTTTATTACAATGTGATTGTTGTAGAATGAGATGATGTCGATTGCTGTTGTATAACGAATTCCGTATTTTATTGCTTTTGTAACGAATAATGAGACGATGTCGATTGCTGTTGTTTAATGAATTCCGTATGTTATCGGTTTTGTAACGAAGAATGAGACGATGAACGAATAATGAGATGATGATGTCGATTGCTGCTGTATAATGAATTCCGTATGTTATTGCTTTTAAGAATGAGATGATGTGGATACCTGTGTTTGTTTAAACGCGGACATTTTACATCTATCAGTATCACTGCATAGTTCATAAACAATCGCATTGTAATTGTACGTATGTATGGATTGCTGCTGTATATTGAATTTCGTATGTTATTGCTTTTGTATCGAATTATGAGATGATCCTGATTACTGTGTTTGTTTTGCTGTCGGATAACCGGACATTTTGCATCCATCAGTATCGCATTCTGCATAGTTTATAAACAATCACATTGCAATTGTACATACATTGTATGGATTGCTGCCTTGGTGTAGTGATCTCACTTATATATGACTAGTATTTGAAACGTTTGTACAAATTATCACTGATTATCGTTGCTTATATTTGGAAATTATATTGTAAGATCTTAAAAAATAACAATGACATTGTAATTATACATACATTGTGATATTATAAGGATTGCTTCCTTGGTCTGCAGTTTGTTCCCTTCGATAATGATCTCACTTATATAACTAGTTTCTGAAGCATTGTAAAAATTACCACTGATCATTTGATCTCAATCATGATGTGGTCACACTGCCACCTTGAGCCATCATGTGAACCTCTTTTTCGGATTTAACATGGCTTCTTATATTCTGCCAATGGCGGCCCATTTTCGTACCCCTCTTGGGGCTTTCGGATAGAGGGAATTGGAGGGGAAGGGAAAGTTGGGATGGATACTTGTTTTTCGGTTTGGTTAGCAATCAGGATTGGTTAACAGATAGAAAAGGAGGACTATTTGAAATGCCTTATTCTATTCCCCCATTCTTTCCCTTTTCACCCCCTCCACTCCAAATGCAACCTAGACAATCTTAAAGATCAATCTTGTTGACACGGTTTTCTTCAAGGTGAAAGTTGTGGTTTATCCTTTTAATACGAATGTCAAGTCGGATGGAATTGCCAATGCTGAATCTCTGCACTCCTAGGAACTACGTTGCAGAGTGCAGTTCTTGTCATCTCTTCAGTTATGTTTCTGGAATATAAACTTTTTATTGCCAACATGTGAGATCGAATGTTGTTTTGGATGCTCTTCCATAGTGTTATCACGATTCCTGTGGCATTCGGCATTCTAAATGAAGTGCATGTTTTGGTGGGGACGGGGGAGCATTTTTTGTAAGTTGTCCATGGATTAAATAACCTTTTGCTCTCTTTGTACTGGGCCTTTTTTGCGTTGGATTGATGATTGTGCATTATATATGGTCAAAGTCTAAGAAATGTCGTCTATCTGTGACAATTTTCTAATGTCTCTCATCACGGATGTGATTAGTAAATGACACCGGTCGTATATTGGTTCTGTACAGGTGTTTGGAAGCATGAAAAAAGTGAAGGACATGATGATTATGGGCTTCTAGTCAGTGAGAAGGCGAGAAAGTATGCCATTGTGACAGAACTTGAGAAGCCTGTGGAGTTGAAGGAGAAATCTGTTGTTCTTCAATTTGAAACTCGTCTCCAGGAAGGTCTGGAATGTGGAGGTGCTTACTTAAAGTATCTCCGTCCTCAGGAAGCTGGGTGGGCACCAAAGGAGTTTGATAATGAATCACCTTACTCGATAATGTTTGGACCTGACAAATGTGGATTCACAAACAAGGTTCACTTTATCTTGAAGCACAAGAACCCAATCAGCGGAGAATATGTTGAACACCATCTTAAGAGCCCACCATCTTTTACTGTTGATAAACTGAGCCACGTATATACCGCCATTTTGACTCCTGACAATGGGGTGCGTATTCTGATTGACGGTGAGGAGAAGAAGAAGGCCAACTTCTTGTCAGCTGAAGATTTCGAACCTGCTATCATCCCACCAAAGACAATCCCTGACCCAGATGATAAGAAACCCGAGGACTGGGACGAAACAGAAAAGATTCCTGACCCTGAAGAAAAAAAGCCCGATGATTGGGATGAGGATGCACCATTAGAGATTGAAGATGAGGAGGCAGAGAAGCCTGAAGGATGGTTGGATGATGAGCCCGAGGAAATAGATGACCCAGAATCGACAAAGCCTGAAGATTGGGATGATGAAGAAGATGGTGAATGGGAGGCACTAAAGATTGAGAACCCAAAATGTACTGAAGCACCTGGTTGTGGTGAGTGGAAGAAGCCAATGAAGAGAAACCCGGCTTTCAAGGGAAAATGGTATGCCCCACTAATCGACAACCCGGCCTACAAAGGAATTTGGAAGCCACAAGAGATTCCTAACCCTAACTACTTTGAGCTTTCTTCTCCAAACTTTGAGCCTATTACTGCCGTGGGTATTGAGATCTGGACCATGCAAGATGGCATACTATTTGACAACATTTTGATAGCCGGTAATGAGGAGACTGCAGAGAAATACAGACGGACCAATTGGAAGCCGAAATTTGATGCTGAAAAAAAGAAGCAAAAGGCCGAGGAAGCAGCTGCTGAGTCAGCAGATGGTTTATCAGGCATCCAGGTGAGAAAGTTTTTATCACTATAGTAAGTTAGTCCTGTAGACCATCTCGTTTTGCGTTCTAATTACTCATAAATATTTGATAAAGCTCATTTAATTGCAGAGTAATTACGTCTGTTGTCTGTGATTTCACAGTGAAAATGTCTTACACACGTATTTGCGTCATTTTGGTGTCTACATCTAATTCTTTGTATTATATCTGAACCTTCTTCTTTGCAGAAAAATGTTTTTGATCTCCTATACAAGGTTGCAGATGTCCCGTTTTTGGCAGCTTACAAACCTAAAATTCTTGTAAGTTAATAGCAGAAATCTGTTTTGTTTTTCTTAAAGAATAAGTGATATTTTTTATTTAAGGCTTATCCAAGCTGCGCTAATTGTTTTTCTTTTCTTCAGGAACTCATTGAGAAAGCAGAGACACAACCAAAAGCCACTATTGGTGTCCTAGTGTCCGTAGCGGTGGTCCTTGTTAGTCTTGTCTTCAAGATTCTTTTCGGTGGCAAGAAACCTGTAAGTATACTGGTTGCTCACATTTAAGTTTCATACAATCTTTTGTTGGCCTTTTTTATTTTCCCTGAGGGGTATTTTAATCAAATGCAAACAAATGATTGGGGGTCGGAGAGAGTATTTACACTCTTCTGCAGTTAAAAGTGAACGTTTATGACTGATGGTGGGACTCTATGAGTAGCACCATCAATCAAGCACTCTGTCTTGGGTTGTTTAGAGTTAGGTCATTCGGGTTTGAGTTGGATCTTTGTGTCGTGGTATTTTTTTGAGGCTTTTGTCATAAGTTAGGTAGATTAGTCGTTTTGGGTTGAATTCGGATCATTTCAAACTGGTTCATTTATCTGTAATTGGGTTATATTGTTCGGGTCTAATTGGGTCTTGGGTCAAGTTATTATGATAGGGACACTGGTCTGATAGGTGTCTTTAATTAGTTATTTAACTTATTATTCAACTTATGTTAGTATGAAATTCTACAGAAAACTCGTGTGTTCTGATTATATATACTGACCTTTTGGCTTATTGTTGAACAAAACTTATGTAGGCGGCCCCAGTCCGTAAGGCAGCTAAGCCTGCTGCTCCAGAGACCTCAAGCACGAAGGACAGCTCTGACGATAAGGATGGTGAGACCGAGAAGGAAGGAGCAGCTCCTCGGAGGAGAACTAGGCGTGACTAGAACTAAAGAAATAATGTGAGTCGGGTTTACTATCTTAACCTCTGTTG
Organism: Heliosperma pusillum; assembly: GCA_022085475.1. Taxonomy (NCBI): domain Eukaryota; kingdom Viridiplantae; phylum Streptophyta; class Magnoliopsida; order Caryophyllales; family Caryophyllaceae; genus Heliosperma; species Heliosperma pusillum. Next base: position 24,804 of record JAIUZE010007425.1, on the reverse strand, counting down.
CCGCAGTGAGTTATACTTCGTATATGGTTTTGCTTAGCACTCTGACCCTAGGAACAATCATATTGAGGGAACCAAAGGCCACAAGTAGCAAATGACTCTTGAAAGATTTATTAAGAATTGCTTTCAAGCATACTATTTCCGTCTAGGTGTTTATTTTTGATGGATCTTTCGAATTTTGCATCACAGTGTAATTTTGTTTAAAACTGAATTCAGATTTTGCCTCAATGTTTACCAAATTCCATAGTTCGGAAAGTGATGTTCCGTTTATTTGGTTTAAGGAAGATTTTTTTTGTCACTCCGATTCTTACTGTGTATGGCTATCATGTTAGCTTGCGAGTACCGACACGTAATTTTACACCAAAAAAAAGTGGTTTTGCAACTTTTTCCTTGAAAACCTTCAATCGAGTCTTGACTGGATCTGCAAATGATTGCTGTTAACAACCACGTATTCAAATTTTTTGTACTTGAAAACCTGAAAAAAAATTCGTACATTTTTTTTGGAGTGAAAAAATGTATGAAACCAACCACAACTGTATTCTACTTGCAAACATAATTGATCCGACCTACTTCATCATGTTCATATAAATCCATAATTCATAAATCTATAAAAAATGACTCAGGAGTCGAATTTTTCCGAATCTAAAACGTACCTCTCACGAATTTAGTGGCATGGCAGAACTTGACCCTGGTCCCTGGCTAACTTGCAATTGAATAAACGAACGAAAATGTTACGTAATTTCAGTTTTCAAGTTTAGAGTTTTAAGCTAAAAACTAGTTTTATTACCCGTGAAATTCACGGGGTATTGTTGGTAGGTTACTTTTTATTCTTTTCGGTTATGATAAATTGCGACATTTTATAAACCGTTCGAGTGTGGTTTTTGCCAATTATCCTGCCACTTGTCCTTCGCATGCACCTATAATTGAGTTCCTAAATTTGCTTCATATGATACAAGTTCTTTTTGTTTACATTGGTATGAAGTATTTAACTCTCTATAGGTGACGAAACTCTAAAATATTAGGTGATCACATTCATGTACTCTATATATATCATTAACTCCTTTCTTATCTTTATTTTGCTACTCCTAACACAATCAAATACTAGTAAGTCAACAAAAAGAAAAACAAAAATACAAAAGACCGTCGCATATGCGACGGGTTAAGTGTAACCACTTTTTGATAAATAGTGACCATTTATTAATAAATGGTAATCATTTTTTATGACTTGAAAATGACATTTATTATCAAGGTAGTCACTATTTAACAAAAAGTGGTCACATTTTGCAAAAAAGTGGGGAATGAGACCGTCACATAGGAAAGTTACTAAAAGAAAAATATGTACAATACAAAATACGATGAGCGTTAAATAAGAATCTCGATAGGAAACTTTAAGACTAATAACAGCATTAATCTCGTAAATAGTGGGCATACACTTTTGCCATCATTAGTTACAATTACACTTAATTAACTATGAAGTAATAAAATACCTTCGTATTTGCTAAACATACAAGGTTATTTTGTTGAATATATACACTCATTTAACTATGAGTACAAATAATATAAAATGATGTACTAATGAAAGCATGTACCAAATGAAAAGGTACAAAAATCTATATACTCCCTCCGTTTCATAATATAAGTCGTTTTAGTAAAAATAAAATTTTTGATTTTATAAGGCGTTTTACATTTTCCTATGTATTAAATGTTATTTTAATTTTTCAAAGCACTAACAATTAGAAACCTAAGCTAAATTAAGCCATTTCATTGATGGAAAAACTTAGTTTTTCAAATTTTCAAGAACATTTATAATATATAACTACTAATACAACATTTCTCAATGCTTTCTTAATTCTTGTGAAATAACTTCAAATGACTTATATAATGGAACCGAGGGAGTAAATGAGTAACCACCACCTAAATGTGACAATGAAACCGGTAAATAAAATCACGTGTTCCTCACATTACATATTATCTTAAAATGAAATAAAAATGAAATATATTAAATTTATTAGACATGGAGTAACCAATCAACAAAAATAAGGGATACAAAACTATAACCTCAAGTAACTTATTGGTTTACAGAAGAATTTTAGTTGGCATTAATGTCTTGATGGCAATTAAAAATACACGATCATTAGAAGGGGTTTGTTTAACATAATTACATGAGCGTTATCAATTAGCCACTAGTTTTGATACCCGCGAAATTCGCGGACCTATTTATATTATGTTACATATGGATTCTTTAATAACCATATACTTTGGCTACCTAATATACAAATATTGAGTATGAGGTAAAACTTTTTGCTCCAATTAACTATAAAGTCACAATATCGAAAAATACAAATGCAAAATTGTTTTATTCTCATTAAGAAATCCGATTTATACATTTAGCAATGAATATCCTAAAACTTTAATCTGTTCTATAAAAGAATACGCCATGGGGTCATGTAAGTTTGGTAAGTTCCAAACTAACTATGAATAAAATTGTTCCTCGGAAAAATAAATTCATCAATTTCCCTCATAGAAGCCCTTTATCCTCCCTTTACGTCCCTTGATCACTTCCATTCCCTAGTTTCCCATTTACATCCATTTCATTTTATTTTTTGTCTCGAGTAAGCAATGTACACAAAATCATTGCTAAAAATAATAAGCTGCTCTTTTTATAACATTATTCTTAAATCTTAAAGGCGTGTAAGCTCATGGAAACACATATTTTTCTGAAGTACTCAACTACACTGGGATAACCTTACTCTGTTAATGAGTCAAATAAGTCTCCATGTTCTTACAAAGATAATCAATGAATGTAGAACAGACGATGAAAGTTAGTTTACAAAGATCAATGAATGTAGAACAGATGAATAGGAAGAATACTCGGGTCACTAAACTACTAAAGGTAATGCAAGTCACTAAGTAACGTTGTAGCAGATACAAATAGTTTATTTTTTTCTAGAAAAATCCAATATGACAATATGTTATGCTCATTTCGTCTCATTTTAATATCAAGTAAAAGGAAAACAAATTTTTCCTCGTATCTTTAGTTATGTGGTACTCCACATACTCAATCATCTCAAACATAGCGGGAAGTATATAAAAATTATTGTCATTTCTATAAACTGGTTGCGAAAAATGAATACCTATTCAACTAAATACTTTCCTCTCGGTACAATGGAGATCAAAATAACAACAAACCTAAAGGCCAAATTAGAAGCTTCAAGCTATGAGTAATGTTTAGCTCTTTATATGAAAAAAAACAAAAAAAAAACGGTTAGACAATTAATTAAAGATGTAAAAAGAAATAACAAATGTCGATCAAATTAATACTTTAAGGTTGTGCTGAACTTTGATCTATGGACCCCAAGTTATCAAAACCTAGAAGACAAAAATTGTCAAAATAGCAAAACAAAATTTAAGAAGAAAAGAGTTCAATATAAATCAAACAGAACTTATAAACAAAAAGAGAAGATTAAATCACAAGAGTAAATTGACCAAATAAAAACAAATGGAGGAAAAATAAGGGAAAAAAAATCAAAATTACGTAACACGGGATGATGAACAGAAAGCCAAATGGGTCGTTATTTATCCAATCTTCAATTGTGAGCGCGAATAACCTGAAAATTAACAAAAGTAGATTTCAATTAAAAATATTACTCATGATTAAATTTGTTGAGAAATGAAATTTATGTTCTTATATGAGATAAGTATTGAAAGTTAACATTTATATCGGAAAATGTAAAAGGGCATGTAACTCCTAGAGTGATTATGTATGAAATTAATTAAGAAAAATTAATTGAGGTAATTAATTATGGTTGATGAAGACAGTAACCGTTTCAAATTGGAAATGGATAAGAGCATTTGAAGAGCTTGAATATTCAGTGATTATATCAACTTGTTACAAGAGATCATTTTGTTGTGAACTTGTGCTTGTTTTTCCCATTGACACGTGGCATATGATAGATGCTCAAGCTAGCCTTTTAATAGTATTGTATAGATATCATTAAATGTGGATAATTATACTCCGTAATCGATACTCCTACTAGATAACATGAGTAATTTTGTAATAAAAACAGATAATTAATAAGAGAGAAAAAATTATTTCATCAATATTCTGATTAAATTCGTATCGGCCAACTTCGGACTCCGTCACGATCTCAAACCTTAACTTAGACCCTCTGAACAGGGTATAATAACACATATTGACACACTTGAGTTCTTTAATTCAGTTGGCATTGCCTTTTTCTTCACCTGTATTTTACAGTGACATGAAATTGACAGCAGCAACTTTAATTTCCTGATTTAACAATTGAAATTTTATTTCCACTGAACATCTCAGAAGTACCCATTTAAATATGGGTACCTGGGCATCTGAATAAATGCACCCATAATTCCTAATTTTGTACAATAAAAAAGACAACTCCCTAAGAAAAACTTCATTTTGAAGTTAATCCTCTGAAGCAAACAACCATGCAAATTTAAACTGAAGAATGTAATGTTAATGAGACAGGCAAGAAACACGAGTCGGGGCCACTACCGATGCATAGGCGGGGGCGCCATAGGGTACGCCATTGGAACAGCGTAATGAGGATGATGAGGATGATGACCGGGTGGCGGAAGCATGAGTGGGGTCCCAACTGCGGATCCCATATGAGACGTGACTAGTGGAGGCACTGCTTGCCCTGTCACTGGGTGTCCTATCTGTGTCCCATACATTCCTATCCCGGGTTGAGGCCGATGCTTATTAACTGCTGTTGCTGCGACAGCTCCTCCAACGGCTTGAGTTGGGGCCGAATTTTGTTGTCCGGTAATTGGGGCTTGATTTGTTGCTAAACCGGCTCCATTCACGCTTGTTATGTCGTGAATGCTAGACCTTCTTCTATCCCTATTCATCGAGTTTAGTCGAATGAAGTACTTTTGAGCATGACTAGCTACTTGGGTTGGTGTTCTTGTTATCACATAGTTTCTTGATATGCTTCTCCAATCTCCTTTCCCAAATTTGTCTAGTCCAAGTAAAAATAACCTGAACAACAAGTAGAGATTTGCATTTTTGTTAGCTTTTCATCGAATTTCGCTTTTTCGGTCTTTAATTAATCATGTCATGTTTAAGTTTGAGCTGAAATTTATTCTCACGAAGGATTTTTCACTTGTGTTTTTGGTTTTGCATTCTATGGTTTATCAATTTAAATGAAAATCATCAAACATTTTTATCCAAATTTTCATGTACTGTACTATATACTATACTTCTAGCTAAATGGAGATTAAGTTTTCGAAATCATCACATTTTTATCCAAATTTTCGTATACTATACTATACTATACTACACTTCTAGCTAATGGAGATTAAGTTTTCGAAATCAATCACATTTTTTTTTATCCAAAACAACCTAATATGAACCTCAAATTCGAAAAACAATTTGTCGGTTTGTAAAAGCAGTTTCGCAGTTTCGCTACAGGTTTTCATTAGAAAATCGGAGACATCAACAACAATCTAGCATGACTCTCGCAACACATATCTAATAGCTTAGAATTTCAAACTTCAGATGTACGTAGTTTTACTCTTAACAAGTACCAGTCTAGTCTCGGAAAATAAAGACTGTCAGTAATCAGTATGAAGATAGACAAATAGAAATTAACCTGTGCTCTTCTTCAGTCCAAGGAATTCCTTTCTTGCGTTCTTGTTCCAATTTGGAAGCTTTTGACGCGTTTCCCATCGAAGAAGCACCAAATCCAGCAAACCCATTTCCATGATTAGAATTTCCTTTTTGCTCCTTATTAGATTGACTATAATTCTCTTTACTCGAACTCGACAACATCGCTTCTTCATTCCCATTTCCATTCCCATTCCCGTTCCCGTTCCCATTCGTGTAATCGGGGAGTGCCACCTTCCCCGATTCTATAGCGTTCACATCATCCACCAAAACTTGATAATGTTCCCTTAATTCTTGAATTGTTTTTGTAGGAACCAATGAAGCAATCTTTTCCCATTCTTCACTTAATTGTTCTGACATATGTAATGCAATACCATTCTCAAATGCTTTCTCTTCCTCCCTTGTCCAAGAAGCTAAGTTAGGCATATTCTTCAATGTTTATGTTTTATTGCTCAACTAAATGTATGTAAGTGTGAAAACTCAAGTCTACTATACAAAATACAGTGCTTGTTTTTTTAGGCAATGTGTATTTCTTAGGAAATCTTCTTGGTTTTGAGCAAATGGGCAAACCAATAATGAAGAGGAGAATGATTAGAGAGAGAAAGGAAAAAAAAAGAGGTAAGTCTCTCTCAGAGTCTCGGACGATAATATTCGTATTAAGATGAAAACGAGTTAAATATGTTCCCACTTGTATGTATATGTAACATTGCAAAGTTTTCTTGTGTGACGGTCGTTCGGTTGTATGTGCGACCAGTAGAAAGTGACCATTTTTTGATAAATAGTTTCTACTTTTGATTAAATAGTTACGAAGTACTATTTTTGATTAAATAGTGACCACTTTTATGACTTAAGACCATTTAGTGGTCCTTTTTTTGCAAAAACACCGTGGAAAAACATCACACAAGAGAATTACTGATATAATGTATGTTTATTTTGTTAGTCCATAAGCACTTCCTTCGCCTCATCAACCACTGGGAAAAAACGTCATACAAGAGAATTAACATTTGTTTTGTGAGTACTATTCATAAGTGAAAAAAGCTTTGATACAACTTCTAATATATAGCATCAATGATAGTCACGTGAAATCTTTTTTAAATTGTCTTTCCAAGTACATTGCGAATATCAAATTTTTATAATTTTTATTATTATGTAACAAAAAAAACGAACATTAATATATAAAGCAAATGTATAGCATTAAATGAAATGGAGGGAGTATTTAACACTGATATCTTCGTTCAGCTGATCTCACTGAAAATGGGTACTATCCGTCACAAGTTGAAGACGGATGATGTCTCAGTGCCACTCTCACAATATGCAAGTGAGAGGGCAAATGGGGGATCCATCATCCATTTGCCCCACTTGTATCTTATGAAAGGGACACTATCCGTTTTCAGCTTGTAACGGATAATGCCCGTTTTATGAGAATTTGTGATCTTCATTCTAAGTAAGAATTTAAAAAAAAAAGAGGATAAGAAGTAAGGTTGGCATCAAGCCATCAATTTGGAAAGGGGACCCAAGTAAAATGGGAGAGAGTTGAAAAGCATATGGTGCTGAATATGTAAGGTTGTTACCAATTTACATAATTACATGTCCTTACAAAAAAGGGATGTGTCCTTCCTTTCTATTGGTGAGACACAGAAAAATGATGGGAATTGTGGGGTCTACTGACTCACAGTATCTATGGGCTATTCACCATTCGATTTAGGCCACCGTTGTTATGTCTTTTTCTACTACTACATCCCATCTTCTTCTTAGTGTTACTCTCATTCTATACTCATCCTCTCACATGTTTTCAAACCTTAGTTAGGAAATGAAGTAGACCTTAATTATCTAAGCTCGTAATTATCAATTTATAATAGGTTACATTAATTACAAAACTAATATAAAAATAATTAGGGCTGGTCAAACCAACGGGTCGGGCTAGATGAGGGGGTCCCAGAACCGGCCCTGGGGGATGGCAGGTCGGTCCGGGTTGGGCGGGCCGGGAAAGGGGGGCCTAGAGGGCGGGTTAGGGGCGGGCTGGGGGTTAGGCAGGGTTTTGGGCGGGTCGGGCTTGATGAGGGGGGCCTGGAACCGACCCAGGTTGGTAGGGGGTTGGGCCGGGCTGGCCCACGTCTTTAACCAGGGCTACGGGGAATGTCCGTCTTCAATGAAGACGAGTCAGATCACCTCTCACAAGGAGACAAGTGAGAGGGCAAGTGGGAAATTAAATGGATCTCCATTTGCCTTCTTATGAGAAGGATATCGACTTATTTTCATTGCACACGGATATACCTAATCTTAGTTAAACGAAACCTTTACACGTCTAAAATAGTCATAAGGCGCATGACAATATTAAAGACAATAATAAATGGTGGTATAAAGCTAAGTACAATTCAAAATCGTAATTGCTCTTTCATGGACATGTTTTACTCTTTCATAGACATTTTTTCATATGTTTTCCATGTATTACCCTTTTCTAAAGAAAAAACTCATTCTTCATTCTCTTCTTCTAAAATTAATCAAATCCTCACCAATTACTCTTTATGAATCTTAATTCCTATATTAAGCAATTAATAATTCATAAACTTAAATTCATTACTTAATTATGCAAGAATATTTAATATCAAAGTAGTTAGATGTAAATTAAATTGGGATAGATAAAATTAGGGTTTATGAAAATTTAGATTGATGAGAAATGGGTGGCAAGGGAGGAGGCTGATGGTGGCTCCAGTTGGTTTGACGCGCTAGGGAGTAGGTTGACCTGGTGGTCGTGTTGTGCAAGGGGCGCGCGGGGGTTGAGGGAGGCGGGTTTATGGTGGTCGTGGGGTTGAGGGCGGAGGTCAGGTGGCCTGGTAGTCGTCGTGGGTTTGGTCGGACGCTACACAGGAGAGGGAAATGGCGGCCGGATCTTGGAGTGTGGGTCGGGTGGTAGTGATGGCTATGCAGGCTTCAGCGGTGGCACAAGGGAGGCGACAGCATAAGGGAGGCGTCAGTGGTGGCTCTCGGATGGTGGTGGTAGTTGGAGGAGTGATTAATTATTTAGAGTAACTGAAATTGCAACACAAACATTAAAGCATTAAAGTGAAAGGGGTATAATGGTCTTTTTTGTCCATAATTGAGTAAATCATGTCCATGAAAGAGCAATACCCTTCAAAATCTATCCCGAGTTCCCCACCTATTAACGGCAGATAAATCAACATACCTTATCTCTACTGTAGTCAGTAGCTCACCAACCACATTATTCATACATGCTCCAACTAATGCAGACTGCTCGGTGCACTACATAGTAGAAAAAGCAAGCCAAATATGTCGACCATCACCAAAAGAAAAAAGGCCAAAATTAGTAGCAACATACAGAGATTGTTTTGAATTATATATAGTCTAACTCGGAAAAAAGAAACACGCATATTTATTTATGATGTATTCATGTATTATATCAAAGCCTTTTAGTAATTGAGATTATATTTTTCTGAACTTTTAAACTTTATAAGTTATACTAGTGTAACACCCGTGAAATTTCACGGGATAGTTTTAACCTTTTTGAAAATAAATTTATTTAGTAAATTTGGGAAAATAAAGTAATACGGTGTATAAAATGGACACAAATATACGTCTATATAGAGTTTTGGTGCTCCAGTCTCGGTTGACACATGTACGTTAACCTTTTTAATATTTGCCATTATAGAGTTTTGGTGCTCCATCAACACATCATCAATGACCAATGATACCAACACTTATTCAAATATTATTTTAACCACACTATATTACAGCAATAAATCAATATTTGCGAGCCTGCAAACAAATAAAAAAAACTTGTTTCCAATAGAAACTTTAACACAATATCTCATTTAAGATGGGGCTGACTCCCCACTTGTCCCTCACTTCCTCTTTGTGTATGAGGCTTGACACGTCTTAAGCTGATGAGGGAGCCCCTCACAAAGAGCATTTGGGGGCAATCCATTTGTCACCCACTTGTTACTCCACTTGCTCTTTGTGAGGGGCGCTGGACCCGTCTTAAGCTTAAGACGGGTTGTCCTATTTGATGTGAAAATTACTAAAACATTTAAGGGGACCTGTAGTACCCACTAAAATAAATTGTTAGTCACTGTTGCCGTAGGCTGATGTTGAGCTGGAGTAATTGAAGAGGTGTTAGTAATGGTGGGGTATTGAAGGGGGGACAATACTAACAATTTTTTCTTGTTAAATATCAAGACCGTCCACATCTACCATTTTAATCCTGAAATTGAATGGTACAAATTAGGCCGGAAGATAAAGAAATCAATATATACTATCAATGTAAGAGGCTAGATTCTCATAAACTTATATAAACATTAAGGATTCTCAAATTTTGATAGATTACCTGTTCGAACCAATCAAGGATTCGCACATCTCGTTAGATGACCTGTTCGAGCCATTTATTCAAGAGGAAAGAACATGTATTAAAAGTGTTATTCATTGACAATTGTCGGATATATGAAATTGATTATGCAAATTTAAACTTCTTGACTTTATGGACACTTTTATCCAATTAATGAGAGCACTCTAAATTGGTTTTTCTGAATCCTTATGCCGCCACATCAGCAGTTTAAAGGTCCTCTTTAATAGAAAGAATGATGATTGGTTGAATAAAAACTGAAATCTTGAGATTGAATGAGAGAGCTAGAATGCCCTCATTCTATTCCCACATTGTGCCACATAGGCTAAGTTACAAGTTTCTTTTATATATATAATGATGTTATTTTTTTGACGTCAAAACTAAAAATTAACTTAATTTATTTGTACAATTTTGTAGTGTTAATGTATTTTTTAGCTTAATGTTAGCGAGCGAGCTCAAAAAGAAAATTATATAAAAAATTATGATCTTTAAAACAAAATTGAAAACTTTATTATAAAACACATAAATTACATAACTAGTTTTATTATTATATCTGATTTATAATTTATGAACTGGTCTAACTCTTCTGCTAGCAACAACCTAACAAAATAAAGTGAATGTTTTCAAATTACTCTAGAAATGTATGCATCAAATGACTAATACCAATTAATGGACCATACCACTAGACCACTAGTTGTACGGTGTGGAATCTGAGCTTTGTGATAATGTATCCGAGTTTTATTTTAAAAAATATTAGATTTCTTAGAAAGTATCTAAACTCATGCATTTCCACATTAAAATATGAACTTTGAATTAACTCAAAAAAATACATATAAGCTCAGATATTTATACATTTGTTGTACAATGCTTATATACAAGTAATACAACTGGTTGTATAATCTTATTTGTAAACTAATAATATACTACCGCATATATATTTATCATCTCCTTACTACTAAGAGAATAAGAAATTATCTTAGTTTTCCTTCAAAAAGCATCTAACTTAATAAGGAAACAAGTAAATTTTATTTCAAGAAATTATTATTTTTTCCTTGAAATATAATCTTAATATAATTAAACTCTAATCTTTTTATTAAATTCAAAATTATGGATTTTTCATCATAATAAAATGAAATTGGTATTATTCTTTCACTCTAATAAAGTAATAATTTTATTAATTTTTAATTAATACAATAAATATTACTTTAGATAGTAGCTTGACACATACTTACTATTAGTTTCTTGACAAAAAATTCATCACAATAATTGGAGAAAAACTATATAATAAAATCCATAGTATTATGGTAAGAAAAAAAGTATTTTCAATAAAAATACACATTTCATAACTTACTCAATTCTTTTTTATTAGTTTTCAATTTCAATTTTTTTGTTTCATATAAAAATACAATAAAGTGAAATATCAAATATTAATCAAGTCACAATTTAATATGTATAATACTAAATAATACTCCACCTTATAAGATAAAAAATTTATAAATATCGTGCATGCAACGCGCGAGATACATACTAGTTTTTAATAAAAGGTCATGTTAGTTATAGATTTCTAATTGATTAAAAAGGGTCCTGATTTTCGCAGTACACATTTTACTCATTATAGTACACTGTTGACAATTATACCCTTTTCATTTCTCATATCATTTTCCCACTCTAACTTCTCTCTAAATTATTCTCTCTGATTTCACATACCTATTCTCCTCTAATTTCCATCTACCCATATTTAGTTATGTACTGTGTTGATAAATAATGTATTTCATAGAACCAACTACTTAAGTTTTATAAAAACACACGTTGTGTATCGATTGAATAATATTGATTGAATAATTTTACAAAAACGTCTTATTCTTTATTGATAAACGTACTACACAATACACATTACATCGAATCGAAAAACGTACAGAAAAAATATACAACAGCATAACCACCAGGCACCGACGGCCACCTGCAGCAGATCCAGCAGAACACGCCTAAGTACGGTGTCACTGCTGAGTACTGTAACAAAAAAATCAAATGAACACTAGGCAAAAAGAGAAAGTGAAAAAAAAGAAGAAAAAATGTACACCTGCAACTTCTGATCCTACTGTCTACCAGCCTACCACCTTCGACACGACTACCAGCCTACCACCAACTCTTCATTCACCCCTACCCTCCGTCAACAACGTCATAACACCTTCGACCACCAGCCACAACTCCCATCTCCCGGTGAACCACCTAGACCCCCTTTCGCCGACCGTCCTTTCACCGGCAATCCTTTCGTCGGCCGGTCGTCCAATACCAACATCGACTACCCCTTCTCCGTCACCGCCATTACTAAATAAAACACTTAACAATTTAATAATTTTGACATAAAACCCTAATTAAAAAGCAATAAGAAATTAAAAAGATAATAAAAATTCAATTTTATTAATATTAGATTAATGTATTAAATAATTGTTTTTTATTTGAATAATCATTCATACTTGAATAAGAATTTTACGGAACTTGAAAAAATGTAAGGGTAGAGAGAAGGTAGAGGGATTTAGGTTTGATGCACTTTTTTATGAAGGGTAACAAATAGAAACTTTTGTGTAAAAAGTACTAAAATGAGTAAAAAACGTACTGCGAAAATAAACTCCATTAATCTTTAGTCTTTACATGAGAACAAAATATGAAAGTAAACACATAAATTATTAAAGAATAAAGGGAAAAAAAGATATGAAATTAGAGAACAATATATTTGGGACATATGACAAAGAACACACATCAAAGGTTGGATAATATTGGACACCTTAACCATTCGATTGCTGCATCTTGAATATGATTTTGGCTGACAACCCCACTAGATATTTTCTTGACATGTAATTTGATAAAATAGGTTTGAACCCTGGTCGTAAGTACTCCGTCTCGCTAACGAATTTTAATACTTTTCGTAGTTTGACTTCGTAATTTGAAAAAGAAATTCAGAACGAAAGTGAGGTTGTACGTACACCAAGGTAGAGAAGACAAATTGGTAAAACCAAATGGCTCTTAAATTTTTGATATACTCCGTAATAGTTATTGAGGGTTATATTTTCGCACTTCATAAAACGTATAAACGATTGTGGGACGATCTTCACAAACGTTTTAGAGCGAGCTGTCAATGGTTCGTGTGTGTATCAATTGTAGTCTGATGTATACACGGCTGCCCTCAGTCTTCTTTTAAATATGTTGCGGTCTATTTTGGTACCTTTAATATGCTATGGGACGAATTAGACAAACATGAACCATTAATTTCTTGTAAGTGCGGCTGTGCGGAAAATGTGAATGCAATGTTGGTAAATTACATGCTGCAAGACGTGATTCTGATCGACTCCATCAATTTCTTCTTGGGCTTATTCCTGATGCGTATGGTTCAGTCCGTTGAGTTCTTTTATCACAAGATGAACCATTACTTACTCTTAATCGTGCCTTTCAAACTATTACCTAAGTTTTGACCGTGCTAAGAATACTCATGTTGAGGTGGCCGGATTTGCAGTGAATTGCTCCCCTCGGCCTCCTCTGCCCCCGCACCCTCTCGTGTCATGCCGCATTTATCTAAGGACGAGAAACGTGTCCTTAAATGTAGCCACTGTAAGAAGCAAGACCACGACATTTCCACGTGCTTTGTCCTCCTTGATAAAATCCCGGATTGGTGGTATGAGTTGAAGGGTACGAAACCTCCTCCTAAAGGTGTGCAGGGGCTGGCCGTTCTTCTGTTCGTGGGTTCCCTTCCCATACTCAGGCAGATATGCTAGGTGCGGCACAGACTTCTTCCTCGGATAATGTTGCACACGGTTCTGTCATCGTGTATGGTACTCTGTCTCACACAGTCATGGGTAAGTGGATTAAAGACACAGGAAGTATTAACTCCCTCTGTGATGTACCTAAAACTCCAGCCCGCCATGTTGGTCTTCCCGATGGTTAGCGTGTCTTGGCCAATCGTATTGGTTGTATTGCTCCCATACCGTCTCTTACCCTTTAGAGCGTTTTATATATCACATTCGGGTATCTTAAGTTTGAGATTGCATTCAACATCTACCTTATAAAGTTATAATATATGACAAAATCTACCAGATTACATATAATCGATATCTACCACGTTACATATATGTCCCCGGTTTTAATTTCCTAATATACCATTGCACTTTGCCAGCTAGCTATAAGTTTTGCTGAAGACAGTCACATTTCGTCTTTTTAAAAAAGACGTGGTAAATGTGACCCATTTAAAACAAAATTTAACGAGTACAATTTTCTAAGCTAAAACAGGGTGTCAAAATTAGTATAAATGAACGCCTTAATTAAAAAAAAAAAGTAAAAGGAAAGCAAACAATTCTCCACCATGTCCACAATTAAGCATAACTCATCATTCTTGTTAGTAACTATTGTTCTAATTGTTATTCTTGTTAGTGGTCATCCTGAAAAAACTTTGTCGAAATCAAACAAAAAAACTCGAAATCTACATCTTAAGCTGATTCACATAGATTCTCCTGACTCGCCTATGTACCGTCCTGAACTCACCGATTTAGAGAGAGCGCAAAGATTGCTAGCCATCTCTGAGTCAAGGATGCGTTACCTTGCTAATAACAATACAAACCGACATGTATCTGAATACCGTGAACCAGATGTGACGTCCGAAATAAAAAATGAGGGTGCGGTTTATTATGTTGAGATTGGACTCGGGCAATTTGGTAATAGTAATCCACCATTTCACAAAACGTATCTTATTTTTGACACTGGAAGCGGTGTTATTTGGACCGAGTGTGAAGGTTGTAGACCGCGTTTCCAACAAAGAATTCCTTTGTTTCCGAAGAGTCGATCTCAGACATATCAACAGTGCCATGATCATTGCGTAGTGGAAAGACGGTACATTGATGGGGCAAAGATGCAAGGAGTTTGGGCACATGAAACCTTCACTTTTACCTCGTCTCTTTCTTACTCCAATGAAAAAGTTAACAGAATCAAATTTGCATGTGCCACTGAAACACAAAACTTTCAAACAGGTAACAAAAACCACGTAACACAAATAATAAACTATCCTAGGGCTGTGCACTGGACCGAAACCTACAAAATTCCGAGATAGGAATTGAACCGGATTACAAAAGTTTTGGTCTGGGATTTTGAGCCGAAACGTTCCGCTCCAAGACCGGACACATACGAACTTTTTCAAATTCTAGTCCAAAAATCCAGTCTGTTGGACCGGATTAGCAGGCCTAAAATGATTTTTTTTAAATAAAATTTTAAGAAAAAAATCAAATAACAATAATTCCAAACTTTCCAAACCGGACCGGAAAAAACAAGTCCCTCAATCTCAAAATTGTTGGACCGGGGACCGGATGAGATATTTTTATTCCGGTTCTTGTCCAATAGATTCCGGTCTCGTCCATTTTTTAGGATCTGGATCGAATTTTGCAGACCCCTTACACAATAGCTTTACTATAATATCCTAACTAATTAATATATCATCTAATAATATATTTTCCTAAAATCTCTAATATATATATATATATATATATATATATATATATATATATATATTCATATACATAAAAATGAAATCAAAATAAGGTAGATAACTAGAATGAAGCAGGTTAGTAGTGTTTGCATGGACAACGCCCTAGCCCCTAGCTAGGGCGCTAACTGGTGGTACCAAATCTCGGCACTTGATCCGTGATAAATTAATCAAATTCGTCCAAACTAAGCAACATTTTGTCCCTTGCCTTGTTTAACATATATGTTTTGTTTGTTGCAGTTCCTAGTCCTAACAACGTTTTGACGGGAGTCCTAGGAATGAACGCAGCCGAAACCTCTTTAATTTCGCAATTGGGAACCAAAAGTAGTATATACCAATTTTCGTACTGTCTTCAAAGTGCCGGTGGTCAATCACCTATGTTATTAACTTTTGGAGAAATTGTTACGAGACCCCCCACAATGTCGGGCACTCCCATACTTAAAAATCCTAAAAATAACTATTGTGTGAGCCTGAAAGCCATTAGTGTAAACAATAAAAGGCTTAGGATTCCAGAGAATTTGTTCGCTCTAAAACCCGACTATTCTGGGGGAACCTATTTCGACTCAGGGTCCAGTACAAGTCACATAGTCCCAAAGGCTTTTGATATTTTGAAAAAAGCAGTAACAACCTATGTTCAAAAAAATAATGTCCATCTGAAGAGGTATTCGAACCAGAGCTTTCACGGTTTTGAGGCTTGTTGGGTTCCGCTTAAAGATTCACCTCGTATTCTTTTTCCGACCATCACCTACCATTTTCAGAACAATGCAAATTTGGTGGTTCAGCCTTCTCAACTCATTTCGAAATTAGCTGTCCAAGGAGTTCCTCAACCCGGTGTCCATTGTATGACTGTAGTTCGGTCTAAATATGACTTGAACGTAATCGGAGCTAAACATCAAATTAATCAACGAATCATCATCAATGTTCGGATATCGCAACTCTTTTTTTCCCCAACAGATTGCTCTCGTGGCACTGGATAGTAACCAATTTTGGATGTGTCCATCTCAAACATTTCCTTGAAATGTAATGTGAATCAAAGTATATCATTGTTGGAGATATTGTGATACATTTATAATACTGGTAATATGAAATAAATTTCTATTCTAAGTGTTCGTTTAATTGTTTGACTAGTGCAGATCCCATGCTACTGCACGGTATTTTAGATCTTATCACTTAGAGAATTTTAGTTTTAATTTGGGCGATATTGCGCGAGACGGTCTTATTACTAAGTTACAATGCGAGACGAACTTATAATGTGAGATGGTCGTAATATGTAAAAGACAACTCATTCATTAGCAAGTATGTTATTTTAATATTGGTCTATGTCTATAATTTGTGTTCTAAAAAATTGTATTTAATTACAACTCGTCATATCTAACTTTTATGTGTAAGACCTTACAAATAAATGATTTTTTTTAATGTAAACTCATACAAAAACCTAATTTGTCATTTAATTAATCACATATTTATATATTATGTTTCTTGAGTCATAATTATTATACTTAACAATATTGAATTTTATAAATATTATGATTTTATGTTGTATATCGAATTTATTTTCGTATTTTATAAAATCAAATCAAATTTCATTTTCATAAATTCTTTTAAGTGTTGCGAGGCTATTCCGATAGAGAATATTTGTGATAGAAAAGATTACTGAATATAATACTTAAGATAATATATGTTAATACTATTGTATAAGAATAATATTTCATTGTTTTTTATATGTAGATTTTTTTTATGCAAGACATGTTTCAATAATCTAACTAGTTTTGTTACCCGTGATATTCACGGAACTTCTATGGTGTTTTTTTTTCAAAATGCAAACTCGTTAATTGATGTGAACAGTTTTTTCAGGTAGAGGAAGTGGAAAAGCTATAAAGCTTTTTATAGGACAAAGAGGATTAAAACCCTTAATTAGAGACCACTTCAACATGTGTTAGGTGGTGTGGACATGACTGTCTAGGAGGGGTTTCGAAAAGGTTCTTAGAAACGGCGCCAATTACATTAAAGGACCTCAAAATTCATGATTTTTATTAATATCTTATAAAAAAATGATTTTTTTTATTACTTTGCAAGAATATTTAATATGGTTTCTTATATTTTCATGGGCTCATTTTGGCATTTAACCTATTAGACGACCTTGTTTTTGTATGAAATTATAATGTTGTCAATGCGACAATGCCACACTTAATGTTAGCATTTTTTAGTATTGTAATGTATAAATAGATTGTGAGTATCAAAATAAAAATAGATATTGTATAGATTGTAAGAGATCAATAATAAATATCAAAATCGATAGAATGCAAACTTTTATAGTAGAAACCCCATAACAAAAATTAATAAATACTTTAACTAAAAATTAAACTATGGAATTTTTATTTTGTAGAAAGGACTCCAAAGCTCTACGCCTCAACCAAACTACTACTACAGTACTACCTCATAAGGTAGCGATAACATAGTCCTTAATCTTTACTTTTGATAGCATATTGAAAATTAAATATCAAACGTCAAAATCATCTGATTACCACTTACGTTCAGTAAATATCAACCATTATACGTGGTTGCTAACTTGTTGCATTCACATGTCTTAATTTGGCGCGTAAGATTTTGGGTTCATAAGTAAATGTCACCCGCATTAAAAAAAAACGTAAATCAATAGTAGAATATATAATATAATTTTCTCAATTCGTACAATATACTTAAAATTCAACGGTACACTTAAAATAATTTAACTCGCACACGCTTATAACATCATAATAGTTTAAAATCAGTAGGGAAACAATATGCAATATGTCATTAATCTTACTAAACCACCCATGAAATCCACATGACCTATATTAGGGATCGGTCTCAACCAATATAATAGTTTAATCTAACGATAGATGTATTACATGTTTCATACACATTTTTTTCTTCTAAATAATTTAACTCGCACACGCTTATAACATTTTTTTCTTCAGACCCAAGAAAATAAACCCATCCTATTTTCTTCTTTCTTCTTAACCCTTCTTATTCCTCCAAATTAAGGATTAATTTTGTTAACAAAGTCCATGACTTCATGATAGTAGCTTGGTTGCTTGAATTTTGTTCATGTTTATTTCTCTGCAATATACAATAACCAAAATTCAAGATTTCTTAGCCATGCATTTTTATTAAATGAATTTAGCTTGCAATTCACAGTTAACATAAGTCAGATTAAACATAAATACTTTACTAAATAAACGTATAACACACACATGTAATATGTAAAGATATGTATTCAGACT
The DNA here is from genome assembly GCA_022085475.1 of Heliosperma pusillum. Lineage (NCBI taxonomy): Eukaryota > Viridiplantae > Streptophyta > Magnoliopsida > Caryophyllales > Caryophyllaceae > Heliosperma > Heliosperma pusillum. The sequence goes on along the minus strand of JAIUZE010007425.1, from coordinate 6,019 downwards.
AAAAGTTTATCTGATTGTCTCATTGACTCCAAAGATAAAGAAGAGTAATTTTCATGTAAGGCCACTTTACACAAACCTTAATTATTCCATGTAAAAGCAAAGTTATTTGGTTAATTAAACCTTCTTACAAATCTAGTGTAAGGCCGCCTTACACATGAATTTGTAGATAAATAAGCCCCTCGACAATAAACTAATCCTTCATTTTGATATTAAAGGCTACTTACAAACTCTAGGCGTTAAGTATTATTTTAAAAATTAAACTACCGCGGTAAGAAACTAAGAGTGACATATTTGTTGTGCATACCTGACGTATTTTATTGGATTGTGAGGTAGTCTTGAAAAACAGCAAAACTAAGATTAGAACAATATCGAATCAAATAAGGGCATAATATGAATGACTAAACTAAATTAGCTGAATAATATAAAGAATGTTTATAAATTAGATGGATGGTGGAGGTTTTATAACCTTTGGTTAGAATAATTTTTTTGTTGATTCTTCCCTTACAACGGGTCATAAGATATTTCGTGCTAATGATAAAGAAGTTGTGTCTATGATGAATTTATAAACATTGTGTATTAAGAATGACTAAGAAGCTAAGTAGACACATCATTAATTTTGGTTGGTCAAATTAACACATTATTTGGGTAGTGTCGTTTTAGTTTCCAGGAATAATAATTTTGGGAGAAGCTATTTGTATACCATATTTAATGCATAGTAATATAGTATTACTCCATGGTAAATTAGTTAACTAAGCCATTAGTATAGCAATTATAACGTAAGTTGAATTGAGAGGGAGGCAAAGAGAGCTAGCTTAATTGTATAAATAAAGACTCTTAAATAATTAGTTTAGTTGATGTGATCACTCCATAACATGTGGTAAGTGGTGTTTGTACGTAACAATTACAATGTTGCCATGTGACACTCAATGTTAACCTTTTTATAGTATTGTATAGATGATAATAAATCACTTGTGGGCCTAACTTGTACATAATGAATTTAAAGAATAAATAGCTAATAAAGGCCTAATTCATATCGTGAAATTTGAGCGGGAAAATTTTCTAGGTGACTTATTCTTTTAGTAGTAGGGGATGATACGACTGTCCAATCCCGAGATTGGTAGGCTTTACAAGACCAGAAACTGTGGTGATTTTATCCGGAGAATATTACCTATTATAGGTAAAAACAATAAATTTATGGATTTATTAATGAGAATAATCCATATTTTATATGTCCTTCTTATAATATGTAACACTCCCACCTATTTAGGAGCATTTTGCAAAACCTTCCCAAGTAAGAAGGGACGTTACCATCTTGGATGCCCGAGGTAGTACCTAACAAATTCTCAATCGAGAAATAGGCTAAGAACTTTATTAAATAGGAAAGGACTATGATTTCCATAATCCAACTCAAATTCCAAAATACAATAACAACTAGTTAAAGTGTCTCATAATCTAGTTTTCGATTAGAAGGTGAGAACTCTCGCTGCCGCCCCTCGCATTCCCAAGCAATCATGGCAACTCTCAATCATAACCTGCTAAAATCACTGCTCCGCCCATTCGCCAGAAATATCGAATGGATCACCGCATGCAGGGCTAAAAACAATTACAAGATCAGTAACAATTCAACATGTAATCATCATAAGTACAGAATGCCAAAATCACGTTTTTGTGGGTTGGAATTTAACAAAATTCGGTCGGTAATTAGATTTACCGACCATTTTAAACGGTTGGTATCAGACATGTTCTTGTATTGGCTAGCCATTTCTGAGTCATCAGTGATGCGTTACCTTACTAATAATAATACAAACCGACGTGTGTCTGAAAACCGTCAACCAAATATACTTTGTCTCAGCGGTAGATTAGTGTGCATTCTTCCCAGTAATCGCTGGTGTGTCTGGATCTGGATCTTATAGGATCTTATTCAGATTCTTTTATTATCATCCCTAGTTGGGACTTGTATGATCAAGGCAGGTTTTCAGAGTGACTTGTGGGCTTATGACCCAAGAGGTTATTCAATAGGATCATGTTACCATTGGTTACATGGCATACAACATTATCTTCAGTGGTATAATGATGTTTGGGATAGATGATGTATCCCTAAACAGCGATGATGTTACCTTACTTCCCTAGCTACTATTTTAGATTGTTTGGTTTATAAGTATTTATCTTATTGAAGTTACAATTTTGCCCTCATCAACCTACTACTGAGTGTCGATCGACCAACAACACACCGGTTGACGACTAGACTTTAGTTTGTATATTTCTTAATTTCATAGTGAGCATATATAAGCAACTTGTAATCTTTTCTATCATAAAACTCTATTATTACGTTGACTCTTTTCTACTTTTGGATCTAAAATTTCTTGTATTTCCTCTTCTCTATTACTCTATTTAATTCGGTAACTCAGTTTCTCTTTGTTTCTTTTTAATCATTAGTACTTCCTTTCATTTTTCCTTGCTTTATTCGCCTTGTTTTGTGCTCAATTACTTTTATCATCTTTCGTTCAATCATGCATGAGCCCATCTATTATCATCATCATTATTGTTATTGTTAATTTCACCATAAGTAGCTAAATCACTTGCTAGGATTCAGGTGAGCCATGGAAATTAGAGGTTATTAATAAAGTTGCTAGATCAATCAATTCTATCGTGTCTTTATTATTAATTGTGACATATAATTGCGATTAGTTGATTAATAACCATAATTGACTTATTGAATTGGTAAATCCCGATCTAAGATCAAAAGTCTGGTAAGAGTTAATTAGACCTATCACAAACATTAGAGTGCCCTAATTAGTTGCGAGAGCCCGTTAGAATCATTCTAGGGTGATTACTGATCCAAGAGGGCCTTGTCACTACCGGTCTTTAGACCGATATTGAGACTCCTCTATGATTTTACCTTTGACCCATAACAATCCGCGGTAAACTGACAATCCTAATTCACTCTCCTCTATATTTACACACATAGTCACATTCTTGCTCTTTTATTTTAATTGTTATTAGTATAGTTTATAAATCAACAAAACCTAGAATTGCTACGTACTAGACAAACTTTTAATTATTAGCACATAGGAACACAAGTGTCTCCATGTGGATACGATCCCGACTTTTAGGGACGACCTTCACTGATTCATCTTTATCCTTCATATATATTACTACAAACTGCGTTAGTCGGATTGTTTTTGTGATATTTTTCTGATTAATTTGAGCCCTCATCAATTGCCTTGCCATTTGAGAAACAAAACTATAGTTTTAGTAATTTTAGGATTTTTTTTTCTTTCATCTCGCCAAATTTTTCATCGATGTCAATAAACTCTCAACATCCAGGGTGTTATATGATTGTTTCATCAGATATTGAAGTCATTATTAGTTAACGTTTATGCCTTTACTTAAATAAATACAGATTAATATTATATTCTAAACTAAAGTTGAGTTAGTTGACGAAGTATAAATGCATTAAAACCGACAATCTTCTAGGAGGTAAAAATGTTTAATTAGCCTTCTATATATACTCTTAATATGAAACATTCTTAATAGTTAATCTATTAAATTTAAAAAGACTGGAATTTAATAATTTAATATTTTAATTACAAGATTCGCTAACAAAACCCTCTAAAAATATCGTACAATCGCACAGGATCTACACTAGTGTGTATTTATAACTTCAATTTTAGATAATTAAGTTTATTAAACCATACAATGTGCGAGTTTCAAACCGAATTAGGAACTAATATATTGGTACATAATACCCCCGATATCCCATTTTTATTGTCCCCTTTCTATTTTCGGAGGATTTGATGAAAAATGGTGAATTACCAACTTTACTCCTTAAATGAACGAAAAGTTGTGATCCTAATTTTCAGGTGGTTATGATGGTAGCTAGTTATCTACAAGCAATATTGGATAATAACTAGAGTTTCTCCTCACTAAATTTGGAAAAGGGATAATAATTAGGAGATAAAATTTGAAGGAAAAAAAGATAATAAAAGCCGGATGGATGGAGTAGGTTTTATATTTGGTAACATAATAGGTAATTATTTGCAACTTCTTTTAAAAAAAAAAATTGAATTTGAATTATGATTGGAAAAGTTCGAGTAGTCCTTTGTAGTTCGTAGGGGTGTTCATAAAGGAGACCAGACCGGTAAACCAAACTAATTCGGGTAGGACGGTCCAGTCTATTTTCCGGGTCCACAAAAACTGTGGGAAATAACTGTTTACATCCCCTTAGAAATTAGGATTATAACAAAATTATATAATATGAATTGCAAGTCATTAATACGAAAACGATATAAAATATAGAGAAAGCGAATTTAACCTTTGGTCCTAGCAAAATTCGGCCTAAGAACAGATATCAAAGTAGATATCCTCCTAATCGTCTCACCCAAGATAGATCGAGATATGCCCTTCCTTTTGCTATAAAGATGATTAAAAGTTACAGTTAACTTTTAGGTTTTTGTGATTTTGAGTGATGGAGGCACAATTGAGAGAGAGTAGAAAATTAGGTTAGAATTTTCTTTGCCCCCTCTTCTCTCACGGCACACCTCGGTTATTTATGAGGAGATTTAGTCTCCTCAAATAACTACCCATTGACCGGAAAAACCCGAGTGTATCTGGACACTTTTTCCGGTCATTTTAGCTTCCAATATAATGTAATATATTATAATCGTCATTTGTCAAGGACCGACATTATAATACAACATTAATTATAAATATCCGTATATTTATAATTTGCCAATTAATTATAACGGTTTATGTTTAATTAGCTTACATTATATACCACAATTAAATATAACATTTTATATTCAATTTTACGAATTACAGTTAATTCGTCTCAGCTAACTTTATTTAATCATTATTAAATAATCATATCATCATCACATTGACTACCCTTTTAGTCAAAAACACCGACTAACCTTTTAGTCATTTAATCAGGCATCAATATGATTATTTTCTCAAATAATCACATTTCTCAATCACATCCTTTAGGTGTGACTTTTAGGGACCAGTTGATCACCGCATATGTATGACGATAACGTCAAACTTATCTAGCAAGCCAACCGTTATCGATAAACGTTAATCAACTGATTACAATACAAAGTATACCCTGTGAACCTACAGAGATTTATTTATGTTATTGCACTAACTGTGGAGGACACTGGCTCAAACAATCTCCCACTTGTCCGTACAAGTGTATGTGCGTAACCGATTCTCATCTCCAGTAATATTTCTCCCACTCAATGTAAAACCAATTTGCCAAAGTCGTATTCACCCAAGGTCGTTTAGTTTACAAGTCGATCAGTTTTATCAAGAGTGCGGGTTTCACCGACTAGAGAGTAACTTAATGATAAACGAATCTTCATTCGAGCAGGCCATGCATTTCAGTTTTTTACAGCTCCTCGAGTGGCCCTGAGAAATATCATATCCTGATAAAGGTGGGATATTTTATTCAACTCGAATCTTGCAGATACAAGCGCAGTATGAAATGACCCAGTGAAAATCTACTTAGCCTCCTGTTACGGTCGACCATGAGAAAGAAACCAAAGTCACCCAAAAACTGCCTGTATCTCAAGAGACAGTCGATAGTCAAAAGAATCGACTCTAGGAACACTATGGATGTCCTATCCACGACCTGGCACCTAATGTTCTGAAACATTTAGGACTCCATAACGTCGACACAAAATGTCCTGCACAGTATCATTATAACTCGCATCTGTGATCGATCAGTCAACAGTTTGACTTATGGCTCGTTGAACCCACCATCAATCGATGTCACAAAATTATTGCCAGAGTTATCAGCTCATGTAGGCAATTACGGACCCAAAACAAATATAATGTAATTCAGTTCACTTTGTGGTGTTCAACGTTGTCAGTACAACCCACATGAAAAACAAAATATAAAACAAAAACGATGATTTCGTTAATAGTTTTATGAAAAAGATACAGGTGTCTAATCCATACAAAACAACTAATACAACTCAGGAACACGCTTAATTCCCATGGAAATAACGTGCCCTTCATG